>VCRD01004046.1:0-23130 GCA_006783055.1 Trinorchestia longiramus
CACACACCTCACCACACACCCCACCACACACACCTCACAACACACCATGGGTCTGAGTGCACAGCGCTGTCCTGCAGGCCCCCACTGGTGTTATGACTGGGTCTTATGGTATTATAGCCTCCATAATAGCTGTCGTTCACTGACTCATGCGTTCACGAGAGTAAGGACAAAGTGCGCTACAATTTTTTTTAATAACGGCAAAAACATACACAAACGAAATAGACCACGTATTTTAAGAGAAATTTTATTTATTATGCTAAAATAATTGATGATTTACACCGTTTATTTATATTGGTATACTTAAGCGATATTTCTTTTTATTCATTACCAGGAATGGAAGCCACCCTGTGAAGCGCCATCCTACTAACCCTTCTTTGTTACGGAGCGTCTCATATCCTCGCTTTATTCCTAAATAATGAATAAAATTATCACTAATTCATGTATAGGGTCGTAGTTATTCACTTGAACATTGCGATGCTGATCTCTAACTCGTATGTGCCTATGCTGGTCACTCACACTCATCTCATGGCCCGAGAAGCAAATTTTACTTCAATACTCAATACTTCGATGCTTTAACTATGATTTCTACTGAAGATAATTCTATAATATTTTCACATTGAAAAGATCATATAATTACATACTCTACTACTAATAATTTGATTAATAGTCGTAAGTTTCAAGTTGCTTAGGGTTTGAATTAATTTGAGACGAAAGGCGTGGGTGAAATTTGCTTTCAATGAACTGAAATACTCAATGACTAAACCCAGTACATGAAACTATGTGAAAATAATTCCGTAGAATAATCTATTCAGTTCATATTTTCGAAATTGATGTGCAAGTTTGTGTATTTACAGAAGGAAATTGGAGAGTAAGGTTGAGGGCGATCAGGGGCAGCATGGGACGTTCAAGTGAGTTAGGACGCCTCTATCAACATAAATGCATGATGCATTAGCATGGACGGCCTGTAAATAATGAAGCTTGCAACGCCAATGAGATGCTCAACGCTTCCGTAATTTGACAGCTTTTTGAGTCACTCTCTGAAGCTGAATAAAATTAATACGGTACTAGTAAAGTCCTCGGGGGAATTTTCGGTGTTATCGAAATTGAAGTTTTTGCTGTGTTTTTAGAGGCGAAAATGCTAAATTGAGCTTAGAAAACGTCCACGGAAGCTCCGAAACTTGCTCGTCTTTACTCAAATTGATGCACATTTTGGTGCGTTTCTTAACTTCAGTGTCTCGTAAATTAGCTAAAATACTGTAGTTTATTATGGCAAACTTTTCCGTGATTGAAACGAGGCGATAATATTCCTTTTAGAAGCTATGAACCTCAGCTGAGAGTGGTGAGGTGCCGACCATCACTTGAACTGCTTAATGAGAACCTAGCACGCAGGTTTGTTTGTGTCTCACCAGCCCGTATCCTTACTTCCAGTGATTTTAACGATGTTTATTGCAAAACTGGACCCTATGTTCTTGAAAGAAAGAAAGTGTGCCTTAAATTGTGAGTGATACAGGGTACGGCAACATAACTTCCTTTTTTCTAAGCGCTTTGCTTTGATAAAAAGGAAGTTATATTGCCGCACCCTGTATTCAGCGCTGGATGCTACCAGGGATGACGTCGTATGCCAATCCAAATAATTATAATTCACTATCGAATTGTCGTTTCTATTATTGAATTATCTCTCTCAATAGGTAAGGTTTCCTACAAATTTTCTGATTGTCCTATTCGTATCTCTTTAAACTGCGTGTATCAGACGTTGATTGAGTTTTCCTGCATGCCAGCTCTTCAGATGCCTTCATACAGGGAAGTGAGACGTAACCTCTTATAATACAATGATGCATTTGCATCATCTTCTCACTGAGGCTTGTATGTGCTTCAGTGCTCAAAGCACTTCGCAGGATACAATGCAAACGCGAGATAAACTTCGGACTCGTAACTATGGTTTCGATATTCCTCTCCGTCTGCACTTAATTTTTGCTTTGCACTGCAGCAAAACAAGACAACAGAGGTCATCCTATTTACTGTGTGTGTTTGATGGTCACGGTTTTGTGTACCATATTTGAATCATCCAAGTATTGCTAATTACCGAATTGTCATTGAATACATTTTTACGTGGTTACATCCAGTCTTAGTTTTCAGTAGGTAATAATTCCCAGTTTCAGTAAGTCATCTCTAGTCCTTTTGTTGAGAGCAAAACTGTTTTTGTTCTCAAGAAATAGATTGACGTTTCGAAACGTGTTTTGCCTGCCTAATGTTATCTATTCATGTTCATCATTCTGAGATCGAGTTCGGCTAGCGACCAAGTCAATTGAGGCGGAAATTATCTCGCAAATTTGGTGGGCCAGTTCACGATGAAAGCCCTGGCCGAGCCCCAACACAGGCCAGGGTATATACTCAATATAGACATTGTTTCAGTGTTGCCAGATACAATGCTATTAATTAATGAAGCACGAGGGCCGAGGTTGACCGTGCGAGGCAAGGCTTGAGAATGCGACGTGAAATGCAGAAACAGGCAACGAAATACACAGGCTGTCCAATGAGGGCACCATTCATGAGCATTCATTCTGGGGACAGATAAAATATTTTTGCATGTAACGGTAAACTGTCGATGTGCTGCTGCTATTTTGGATTCCATTGCAACAGAAGAATGTGTTTTCATCCGTTTGGGGAGACGTCATTAAAGCCTGAAATATCCATGTTGAACGTTTGTGTGATGAAATATCTGTGCTGAAATATCCATGTTGAATATTTGTGTGATCCCAACACAAAAGACTGGAGAATTGTTGGCAGTTTTGGGTACTAAATTTTTTGGAAATTCTCTTTCAAAATCCTCTCCCTTTCTCAATACTTTAGTGCATCAACGCAGGTTATTTATTGCAAATAAAATACCGTCAATAACATATATAAACAACTTAGGATAATTTTGATAAAAAGTAAAAAGATAAAATTTCAAGTCTCTTTATCTGATGACATTTAATTTAGTCAGTTAAGATGCGCGACGTCTTCCTGCACTTCAAACTATAGAATAACTTTTAATTTGCAGTCCTTCAATTAAAATATTATTGGCTCTCAAATATTTTTGCACGGTGTTAATGCGAGCAGCAGCGCGTTCTTTGGAGCAGGTGAGCTGCTCAGCTGCAGCAGGTGAGCTGCTCAGCTGCAGCAGGTGAGCTGCTCAGCTGCAGCAGGTGAGCTGCTCAGCTGCAGCAGGTGAGCTGCTCAGCTGCAGCAGGTGAGCTGCTCAGCTGCAGCAGGTGAGCTGCTCAGCTGCAGCAGGTGAGCTGCTCTTCATCTGCATGAGGATTGTTGGCACGACTCTGAGAGACTCAATTCTGAACGCTTCCAAAATGGCATGCTGCTGGCAATTGCTGAACTATAATTGCATGAATAATATCTCTATAATTATGCGACTAACATTCATCTCTACCATTACATCACATTTTCGAATAATTTCACTGAAGATTCTATTTATTTGTCAATAAAATATGTATGGTGTCCCAAGTGAAATCTCTGTAATTACACATACAACGACACTTTTATTTTCGGAATAACTTTGCTCTCCTATAATTACGAGAATAACGTAATTATAGAAGAGCGTGAACGTCTTAACCCTTTCGCTACTGTCAGGTCAATATGTCCGAAACAAATTTAAAAATCAATCCCTTCAGTCCCATATTCTAAATGTTTCGTTCAAATTACAACAAAATTACATAGAGATAAGTAAATATAGGTGGTAATTTTGTGCAATATTTTGATCAGTATGAAAATAATTTGGTCATGAAAGGGTCAAAAGTGATAAAATTAAGTATCTATGAAATAAAATACATTTATCAATTTCACCCATGGTACCATCAGATCCTGAATATTTATTCCTGAATACAGTCATAAAAAATATTCAGGATCTGATGGTACCATGGGTGAAATTGGTAAATGTATTTTATTTCATAGATCCTTAATTTTATCACTTTTGACCCTTTCATGACCAAATTATTTTCATACTGATCAAAATATTGCACAAAATTACCACCTATATTTACTTATCTCTATGTAATTTTGTTGTAATTTGAACGAAACATTTAGAATATGGGACTGAAGGGATTGATTTTTAAATTTGTTTCGGACATATTGACCTGACAGTAGCGAAAGGATTAAGCTGCGCGTACAACACACACGCACATATTGGACACAACATGCAGTGCTTCTAAGTCATTCCTATTCTTACTGCTTCATTTACTTGAGAGTGCATGTACGTTCACCTTAATGATGAGTTGAGCAACACGCGCCATGGAAAATATAGTAATGTAGTAGTGGACACTCATGACTCTGAGACCATAAGTGGTTCCTGACGTGGCCGTCGTATTCTGATTACGAAGCACAATCAAGCGCTACCCGGCGTCTGGGCAACCCCAAACTTCGTCACGACTGATGATAAACCTTCATGTATTTGGGTTCATTACCTTAATATTGATTAATTTAACATACTTAATAACGTGCAGCTGCATAAAATAGGGTTCTTCTCTGTCTTATTTTTCAGTGTTTCCCTGTGAAGACAAGGTATGTCCTGCACGATGAGTCACGCTCCTAATGCTACAGCTTATTTCTATTTCCTGGTCTCAATTGTAAGATTTTGAACGTATTCACTCCTGGACCAGCGGCTAAGTCTGTTGGTTAATTGGTCTTCAAATGATAAAACTGTGATGTAAGGTTTGCAAAATAACAAAAAACGATGTTTACCAGCTTGTGCTGAGGTGATGCACTATTTGGTCGGTCAACATTTGATCGTTGAAGTTGAAAGAAGTCACTAAATTTCATGGTCTTCTGAGCTACGGTGAACTTCCAAGGCTGTGTGGTTCATCAAGAGACAATTGAAGGGTGGAAAGCACTAGTGGACTACTTGCATTTTTTCCCACAGGAGAAAATGCAAGTTGTCCACTAGTGCTGTCCACCCTTCATATAGTAAACTACTGGATCGTAATCGCCTCTGTCTGCGCTGTGTTAGCGACAGCACGGGAGTGGACTACTTGCATTTTTTCCCGTGAAAATATATTATATTTACCATGGGAAAAAATGCAAGTAGTCCACTAGTGCTTTCCACCCTTCAATTACTCTTGAAGAGTCGGAATCAGAGTTGGACTTTCTGAAAATTATAGAGTCAGAGTCAGTGGATTGAACTTGGAACTCCACAGCCCTGTGATGCACTACTGGAATGCATTAGTTCCGAATAAAACCTTCATGTATAAGTAATTCGAAAACTTTATGTGTAATAAAGCTCTGGTTAACACTATTATATTGCTAGTAGTATCATTGTAGGACTAGCACGCCTATGAGCTTCCTAATACAGTATAATATAACTTAGTTCTGTACTGTATAGCTCCTAAATACGTAAAATACACGTGCTTGCATAAATTATAGACAAAAAAGTGCACATTCTATAACAAATGATCGCTGCTACTAACCACTCACAGTTTAATTCTTATTTGTAAAATTCGTACCTCACACTCACACAAATTGTTTCGTTTCTTGAGTGAGAGCAGCGGCAAGTTCTCAGTTCAGTTGAGGCTTTGATTGTCTCCGGAGCAGCGAGTGTTGGTGGGCGTCGTAACAAACTAAAGGAGGACCTCTGAAGTTTTCTCCAGTCCAGGTTGTGGCTCTGGAAGAGTGACTGCAACACTTCAATCGAAGCTCCGAAGCAGTTTTGTTCATTTCTTGGCTGCTTCCAATTGACAGACAGACGCAATTGCTTGCTGGTCTAAGGCTGCAAGCTTGAGATCTCTGCTATGGAAGTTTTATACGTTTAGTTTAAATATAATTTCTTAAGCGTTTTTCTCTTGTGGAATGATGGGGATCATTTCATACGTTCATTCCAAGGTAGATGGATTTGCTGAATTCTGCATATTGTAAGTACGTGTAAGTGGTTGCAAATGAACGAGTAAGCAGAAAAACTAAAGTGTCTAGGCTTGATGTTGCTGCTATAGTTCAGGATATCTGCCTGTATGTGCAATTCATGACGGAGAACCAATACTTACGATGCTATTGACAAGACACCAACAACACATTTGTTGAGTCCAATAATTACGATTTCCTTTCCATGAAATTTAACGAATATTTTTGCTTATCCATCAGTTTTCTTGAATATCAGGTAACAAGCCTGTCTTTTCTGCAAGTAAATCCCAAGTTTTGTTTCATGACTCCTCCTGCTTCGTCCCACTTCACCAACACTATTTCAGAATCCTTGCTGAGTAATGTGCTGAATTCACTGGAACGTAGCCTTCATTTTGTTAGTGTATCTACGTATAAAACTCTGACCAGGTCTTTTATTGTACACAGATCCATCCTATGATGGCGAGCTCGGTCTCTCATTATTGAGGAACATTTTGAAACAGAAATTATAAAAGTCCTTCTCATTCGACCCGAATTTAGCCCGCGCTTTTGGGCATGACTTTCCTTTCATAATTGCGAGCAGAAAAATGAGCAGCGAGTCAATGTGAGGGAAATCTTGCAAGACACCGGCTTTCAGAATGGAAGGAGATAAGAGGTGCTGCCGGAAGATGACTTTACAGGATGAATTGAGGAGTGAGGCTGGTGCTTGTAACCCCATCTTGTCGAGGGCTTGTCTCCCTGACTTGTGCACTGAAAAAACACCCAAAATAACATGCTTCCTTGGCAACATATGTTTTGATTGCGTAGTCAATGCTGACGCTGATAAAATCATGGTAGGAAAATTTAAAATACAGATTACACATTGAAGATTAAGGAACAGGATATGTAGAGGGGTTTCATTTAATGATGCCATACTAAAGTTTTTTATCCTTCAACATATATTAGTTCTTGAACAAAATTCTGCTCAAGATTATGTACCTGAAATATGTACAATTATGTACACGAGATACATTTGCGTGTATGAATGATAACAGGGATACGGTAATTTTATCTGTTCGCTATGCACAGACAGCGACGCAACACCGATAAATTTCATCAAGGCCTTTTAAATAACTATAAATTCTTTGGTTAGAGTGCAAAGAGCTTTCAGGGCCACAATGGACTAAATTTCCACGCTGATTACAAAACGTTGAAAAGGAGGATTACAAAATTTGTGTGAAAAGGTTCGACATCGAACAAGAAACCACCAGGTCGATGTGGCATTATTCGAAACGAAATAAAACAACGAGCAAGTGTTAAGGAAGATTGAAAATCGTCTTGCAGCGGCGTCTCTTCTCTTTTTTCTCATTCCTAGTTTACGTTTTAATTCCCATGAAGTACCGTGCACCGAAGTGTAAACTTTTCTCTCCAAGAATCCCGAGAGGAAAGAATCAAGAGGATATATGTAGATGTGGAGGTGGTGGCGGTCGTGGAACATCACCATATCGCAAAATTAATGGACGTGAAACGAAGTCTTTCAACATATCCACCGCTTCCCTTCTGTTGAACCCGTTTCTCTGAATCTAGAGGTCATTGCTTTCATTCAATTGTTCGTAGAACTCTGAGGATTATAAATGTGTGTGTCCTTTCATTGTACAGTTATAATATATTCATTCTATTGGGAGAAAATGTTTACGATTTTTGCTTGTTGCACACTCGCGAAGTGCGATTCCTTAAATTAATGTTTACGAGTTATAAGAACAATGTGTTGTAATTGTTTGTAAAATAGATACAACACTTCAATAGCTTTCAGTTGTCATATATTATTGGAAATTACCTAAAATTCTTTACCCTTCATAGCTCTCTTTTAATTAGTTTTCTACAACCGTTCGTAAGACACGCGTCATTTTGTGTATGCATCATATGTACATAGAAGTGCTGAGAACTGCCACGCACGTCCCTCTCATGCGAAGAGTATACGCGCAAGCCAAGCATACATTTCTTCTTATATTGAATGGAAATACAAGTACAGGAAATTCATGTAAATATTTCAATATTAAAAGTATTCAGGTTGACTCAAACCAAAATTCATAACGCAGGAAAATAACCTTGACTTATATCTGTTGGTTTTGATTTTCATTGATTTTGAGCGATCCATACCAGTGAAGGTACCTCTGAGCCACAGCAGACTATGATCAGCAACACGTGTTGATACATCAATGTTAGGTCGACCTTACTGTTGTAGGTGCCAGTGGCGTCCCTACTGAAAGCTCTGCCTTTTGAAAGGGCAAATTAAATGCATGTTCATATAATCTTCCTATTGAGTATCAGTTTGATTTGAACCTGTTTTTGAATTGAAGCTTTGATAATTATTGTGAACTGAAAAATTGTACTTCAACAAGAAACGTTCGCTCTATTTCATCGTTGATCAGACAGTCTATCATAGAAATAATGTGGACTGCAACGCACTTGAAGTGTTATTCGCTGGCAGCGATGCTGAACAAACAGAGCTCGTGTGTTTACGATCCTCGCAGGTATTTAGTTGAGCTCCGTGGATTTGAACTCAATATCTCGCGCGCCATAAAAGAGAAACTAATTATTTAAAGCCAGACAAGCTCTGGTAATTATCAAGAAAATAGTGGCCTCAATTCTGGGAATTCTTGTGTTGACGAGCCCAAAGATCCGCCGTGCGTTCAGACTTTCCTTTGGTAAGACACATCCAAAGACGCTGCTCTATAGGCCTACTAACGAAGGTCTTCTTCCATTGCGCCCAGGCTATGCACTGTCCTTCTCTGCAATAATTACAGGGCTCGTATTATCTTCTCCTCTCACTGAAGGGAACTGTTCAGAATTTCCATAACAGAGTGTACTTCAAGAAGAAGCGGGTCAGACTGACGAGATTCATCTGTTGAAAACTTGGATGCTACGAGGATCAAACCCACCATCAACTATTGGAAAATTCTAATAATTCCTGTTACATGTTTTCAAATCAATTTTAATCATTGTTATTTTGAAAATATCTCCCGATGAAATTTTATAAAATTAATCATGATGGCTATACCTAGTTTTTTTGCAGAACAATTAGCCATTAACTATTGACAACGTCTGTAGAATTGATGCGAAAGTTCATTATAGAGAAGTATGACAAGGGACTGAGTCCATCTGAAACATTAAAACTAGGCAGAAACATCAAAATTAACAGAATGTTAATTAAAAGAACAAGTGAAGCCTGCTCTACTTCTTGCCAGAGTATCAAAGTTCTAAAGTCAAAATTGTATAAATGCTGGGAGAAAATATCCTTAGAAGTAGTTTGTGTGGCCATTAAAGACTTTCTTAAAGGACTTCGCAAAGTAGTGAGGGCAAATAGAAACATGTTGAATAATTTTGCAGTCGTAAATTATTAAATTACTTGCTATTTGTTACAGTTAGACCTTGAAATGAATGTCTGTTTTCAAGAAGATAATGGTTTTTATTTTGCAACTGCATTTATGCCATAATCCGTATTTGTGGAAAAATTTGTAACCCTTTCGTTTTTGAAATAGTCAATCACTAAAAATCATTTGGCGGGTTTTTATTTCTGTCCAACTCTGCATCACTAAATCTAATTTACAATCAATGGCTCCCCGCTGGAATTTTTATTGGGCAAATATTAAGTGTTTTCATACCTGCCTAGAGCGTCTGGAAAACAACGTCACAGATAAATAAGCTTTTGTTGGCCCGAGGCGGCTTTAAAGAAGGCCGTATAATCACGTTGGTGCTAGAAAAACAGCCATTAAACTCACACCTGCGCTATCGTCTAACTGTTATTGCCGTCTGGACGTACGTAGCATTTCTTGCGAAGGGTAATTTTATTCGAATTCGATAGTTTTCCGTATCAGTCCGCCATCGACGAGGGAGTTGAAGGGCTTCTGTGTGGCTCATGCTCACACAGATGGTCAATGTCAACAGTGGTCACGTGTGGTCTATGGTCACATCAACAGCAGTAGCTCCTTGCCAGTGTTTCTTGAACAGTTGTTTTAACTGTTGCAACGACTACGTAATATTGGCTCGTGGCTTCATAGCTGTAATGTGTTTTATCACTTGTACTCAGATGTTGAACATTTTGATACATAATTGTATTCATTTTAAACTACGAATATAAACATCATTCTTTTTGTTCGTGGAGGCTCTGCGCGTTGCATATTGTACAGTTGGCACATTCTATCACCGCCGATATCGCATTCCTCAGAAAAGTTAACAAAACCTGGATACCTGAGTATTGGGAAACATTCCTTCAGGCTGGCCTTCTCAATCAAGCTGAAGAAACCATGAAAATGGCAACTGTTTCTGCCCTTAAATTGGGAATACTTCTCGTTGGCGCTACACTCGCTGAGCAACACAGCTCAGAGTGTGTAGAGAAACGCCCCAAAATCGCCTGAATGTCTGTCCCAAGTTGGGTGGTAGTCAGGCTACATGGAGTTGCACTCCGAGACCTTCTGTTCCTATCGTAGGTGTGCATGCTATTAGACGCAGAAAACCTCTGTCACAGGTAAATAGTTGAGCGTATTTATTCGATATTCTGTGAACATCACCACTGCATGTTCGTTTTTTCCCTTTCACTTTGTTGCACTGATTGTTAAAAGTGTTTGTGGGATTAAATTATTTTGAGCAATGTTGGCCGTGTCAGGCGGTGAGGCATGTGATGGGCAATAGAGGGTGATGCGTGTGTGATGTTGGGTGTGATGCGGTACAATGTCGTTCATTTGTTGTGTATGAGTTCTCCGTCGAAGTTGCTATCAGAGTCATTGTTGCCAGAGTAGATGTTTGACCAGTGTTGTCGAAATAAAAGTTCTTTACCTTGTGAGGAGTGGTAATAAGTGCTGTCGTGTTCAAGGTAGGGCATGCTTTGCTTTATGTTGTTGTTTTTACCAATATTTTTCGTCTTTTTCATTTATCTTCAAGTTCGTGGTTGTGTGGTTCCATGTTACAGGATAAATGCGTTGGTATGTACATATTTCCAACTTATTGTCTAAGACTGAAGAGTTTGCGTTGTGTGTGTGGTGCATGTCTGCGTCTTTTCAAGTGATCGTAGATGTTCTGACATTTTGTCAGGAGCAGGAGTGTTTCATGCCTGGGATGATTCTATGTGTAATTTTTGGAATTGCTTGGATGGAAGCTTCAGTAATGTGACGTTCCCAGAACGGCAGGTAATTATCGATATCTTCTAGGGTCAGCTGGGGGTCTGATGGTATTGTGTGTAGGACGAGGTTTTTGTAATGTTCTCTATTGTTTTTATGGAAGGACGTGCGAGGTCGGATGGGGATTTTATAGGACTGGCTGCGATGATGGAAGTGTGGTCTGATGGAGTGAACGAGGTTGGTTTCAGTTGTATATTGTAGTGTGTTTGAGTGTTGGTTAAAACTATGTCGGGGCTGGTGGAAGAGTTGCGTGACTCTGGTGATGATATTGGGGCTGATGTGAATACTTTATGTCTGCTTAATATTAAGTAGATTCATTTTCAATTCATGCTTGCATGGTTGTATCCAAGAGTAAGGTGCTAGGGATTTGCTTCAGCTAGATGATAGGAGGGGTTTCTTCGACTGAGTATTATGTGCATGTTTATGTAGTTAACGTAAATGATGCGAAATACGATGTAGGTTCTGTAGGAAAATCAATATGATTTTCAGGACTATATACATCATTGATGCGCAGATATTTCACGCAATTTCAATGTAACTCTTGATGTAGGAGTAATACTTGCACCTCATTATGTCCTTAAAGTAAAGTGGTCGTTTCAACTCTAGTTAAATGGAAGTTCACTTGAATATTATCTGAATGTGTCGAACATGCTTTGCGAGAATTATAAAACAATTAAACGCGTACGCCTAAAATTTTAGTCAGGGTATTGTTGAATTTTATAAGCAATAGTAACAAGTTGAAAAGATGTTTCGTTGTTGATGTCACGTGGGAGTTGTGCTCGTTTTGTTATGTTGCTCTCGCGTGTACTCGACCTGTGAGGCTCTCCAGCAACCTGAATTTCGGAAGCATTGCTGCACTTTTGAATCCTCAAGAAAACTTTGCGTCTG
Organism: Trinorchestia longiramus; assembly: GCA_006783055.1. Classification (NCBI taxonomy): domain Eukaryota; kingdom Metazoa; phylum Arthropoda; class Malacostraca; order Amphipoda; family Talitridae; genus Trinorchestia; species Trinorchestia longiramus. Next base: position 11,922 of record VCRD01004046.1, read on the forward strand.
TTGTAAATTTCTGAAATTGCTCGCGTCCACAAGAAATGCTTTTGCAGTCCTCAACTGTACCACTGCACGCAACAGGCGTCTTTTTCTCCGTTTGCAGGATCCAGCTCTTGTGCTGGAAGTTGTTTAGCTCTGTTTGCATTACAATTCGTGGTTATTCCGGGAATGAGAACATTTTTCTACAGCTTCCACTTCAGCATCATACCAAATCTGCACAGCAATTAGTGCGATGTATCCACGTTGTTTATTAATCGTGGAAATGGTGCTACTACTACGGATTTTTGTGTCTCTTCGAGTGATACTTTCGCTTAGAACTGCTAGTCGTATGTCAAAAAGTCTGAAATTGCGCTGAAACGTCGTGACTTGTTGAAATAGCAGAGGTTCTAGATTTAGCTACACTTCATCTCGTGAAAAAAGTTTTGGTACAGTGAACTGTAATGGTTGTTGAAATGACTATAATATGTATATATGTAACAATTTCACCTTATTAATCTTTGATATATAAGGAACATGTCAAAATTTATCATAACATTTCATAGCTATTGATAGAATTTTTCAGTCTAAATCACGTGACCAGTATGATGAATCAGTCGGTTTAGATGATTGTGTCTCAAGTCATGCCCTAGTCTAGAGTAATGATAACAAGTGATAAAATTTTACGTATTATGTTTAATCATAAATGTAGTTTTCATTCGTATCGATGATTTCTTTCCATTTACTCATGGGTTGTTTCATTCCATTAGCAAAAAATTCCTTTCATTTCAAGGAGAAAATTTTTGAAATGTTAATTTCAAGCACTTCGAGGGTATCAAGATTCAAGTCATTGAAAAAACTTTGTAAACTATGCACTAAATATGTAGTAGACTGAAGGAGCAAGGTTGGGACAATCAGGTGAATGAAAATTTTTTTCACATCTAAGTTGCTCGGTGTGTGGTCCTAGCAGTGAGGGGCTGTGCACTGTCTTGTTGAAACACCACTTCATTTCCATTCACTATAGTACATCTTTTGTCTTCAAAGCAGTTTTCAAACGCTTTCGTTACTGGCAGCAGACTTGAACATTGATTGTTGCATTAGTTGTTAGGAACTGAAAACCGATGATTCCTTTGCAGCTCCATAAAATATAAGGAAAAATCTTCTGAGCGTGAAGTTTCTCCTTCAGTTGTGAGGGACTTATTCCCGTTGCCAAGTCACTGTCTACGTAATTTAATATTCTAGTAAAATATTTACTGTTTCAGCCCCAGTCACAAGTCCATCCAAATAGGACGAGATGAGTTCATGAAAATGAAAGAAATAGTTAAAATCAGTATGGGATTCGCAGTTGTCATCAAACGGTTCATGAGGTACCCATTTTCCCATTTTTTTTTAATTTTTCTATGCTGTTGAAAACAACGATAAGCAGTGGTACGATTTGAACTAAGCTTCCTTGTCATATCTATAACTGATGCAGCAAGATGTTCAAGTGATGCCAAATCGAGCTTGTCGTCAAATTCAATTGGATGTCCTGCTTGGCCAGCAGCTTCAAAATTGAGAAATCCACTTCTGAATTTTAGCTTGCGTTCGCTGAGTGAATGTGTCAAGTCACGCCAGCTGTAGAGTTGCCTTTTTGAGCCCTCGGAGCATCCAGTGCCTGGCATGAAACGCTCTCAGGGACCTCCAACTGGAACAGGGCTATGGGAAGCTAAGTTTGAATTAAATTATCCTCTAGATTATTGAGTTTAAATGTGTCTAAAACATATAAATATTACCTACTAGTACACATTTCACAAGGTTTAAATTTTGTTCGCAACCAAAATTCGATATGAACGACCTAATTGGTAACAATTCATTTGCTATTGGTGGCTCATATCACGTGGTGGTGATGCTTACTTCAGCTAGTTAGTACGCTAAATTTCAGGGTCTTTGATGATGCTTACTTCAGATAGTTAGTACTCTAAATTTCAGGGTCTTTGATGATGCTTACTTCAGATAGTTAGCACGCTAAATTTCAGGGTCTTTGATGATGCTTACTTCAGATAGTTAGTACGCTAAGTTCCGGGGACTTTGATGATGGGTAGGCTTAGTTGCTGCTGTGAATAGAGCTGCTGTTTTCGACGGTGTTCATTGTTGAAATTTCCAGTCTGTGGTACCTTCTATGCCAGACTGTATTTGATAACCTGGTCCTATAGCACGATTAGCATTGCAATTGAACTTCAGAGTTCAGAGTCTTTCAAAAAAATATGTGAATTAAAATCCGTTTCCGATTTACAGCTGTAAATGTGAATAAGTTATTATATCTCCCTCCCATGAGCTTTGCGATGTAAAGTGAGTGAAGGGCAATTGTTTTTGGGTTGTTTTTACAGATAGCAGGTCGAAGCATTGAGCTGCTTCTGAAGGAGCTCCGTACGGCGGCTGTCCACGACTGCTTTTATCTTCTCTTATCACACAATTTGCTTTAATTTTCTGAGGGTCGTGGTGCGTGGACCTTATCATCAAGACGACCGTCTTTATTACGAGTCTTGAGTTTTTGGTTCCGTTGCTCGAGAATATCTTGCCAGTAATTGCAGGACGATGGTAAAGCTGAACCTCAATTCTCATGAGGTGGACTGAGGTTCGTCTGAGTGTCAAACCACCACGACAACCCCTGAGTGTGCCGTCATAACTAGTTACCTCTTTTAGTTTACTTTACCTTATTGGGTCACTTAGTTGCAGTCCTCATTTGTATAACATTTTTTCATTATATTTTCGTAGAAATTCGCACCACAGGACTACAATATTTAATTTTGAATGAAACGCAGGCATAACTGTTTCCTCATCTTTGCTTAAAGAGATTTAGATAGAAATCGTAAACGTAGTATTTACGCTATTTTAACACGTTTGTTGCGATGCGACCCACCAGTGGGTCACTCAGGTTAGGTTCTGTAATTTTTTCAAAGCTTTCTAGTGACTGTATGTACAAAGCAAAGATTTGCACCAGCTAGGCAATCGCAACAAACGTGTTAAGTTACCGTTCTTTTGTAACTTTTTTGTTGCTAAGCGTTTGTGTTCAGCTTACAACAGTTAGGTGCGACAGGCTAAGTCTTCCAGAACGACCAGCTTTTCCATTAATTGAGTATTTTAGATATATTTCTACACGTTTTCATAACGATTTCGCTAAATCCATTATTTTCAAAGCTGCCGCTTAGCAGTCCTGCCTCTTATATGTTCTTGAGTGCTACAACCAAAACTTCATGTCTTGTCGAACACGGACGCTACTTTTTGTTTGGAATTGTTAGCGTTTCTTTGGGTCGACTGTTCGTAGTTCGTACATAAGAAGCAAGTACTTGCCTTGATGATCCACGGAGGCTTGCAACATTGCAAATATCATTTTTTGTTCCAGATTAATTTTGTGTTCCAGATTAATTCATTCTTCCATGAGAAGTCTATTCCGGACGGTAATAGCTCTGGCTCTTTATCACGACTGAGAATTTCTGGAACGTGAACATTCCTTGGCTTTAGCAGTGCAATCAGTGTTACTGGTCGGTAAAATTTGCTCTAATTGGAACAAGACATTTTATCGTGCCTGGATGCAGCGCTGTACGCTGAACACACACAAAAGCCCAGAGTAATTTCACTTTTTCACGATCGCACACGTGCGGCCGAAATAAGCTCGCTTTCTTGTGAACGAAGGCGTCCAGCCGCCCAACCAGTTTCAAAATGAAACTGGTCTTTCTAAATACGCTCGCGCTGGTGGCAAAGTGCTCTGAAACTCTGGTAATCTTTGAATGGACTTCCAGATGTTCTTGTGTGGTTTCGGGTGCTAGGAGCAACACCTGTAGCAGCTGCAGTAACATCAGTTAAGCAGAAACAGCAGCAACAATAACAACGGTAGTGCAGCAGTTGGATTTGTGGTAACGGCGGCTGGGTGGTTGCACCGGCTGGAGAAACTAAGCTCCAATGGTACAGGAGGTAGTCGAAGCACCAGAACTGTAGGCAGCAGCTGATTTTAACATCAGTAGCACAGCAGTGTAAGCAGTACTAGCATCAGTTGAAACACAACAGCACTATGACTGCACCACCACCAGTAGGCACTGCACCACCAGCAGGCACTGCACCACCAGCAGGTACTGCACCACCACCAGGCACTGCACCACCAGCAAGCACTGCACCACCACCACCAGCAGGCACTTCAGTAGGATTACTTCACCCCTCTAGGGCGGAGGAATGTCTTGCTGGAGCGGTGCGTAGGAGCGGTATTCCTGTCTGCAGGGATGGCACTTGAAGATCATGAAGCATGTCTCCACCGCAGGACACAACAGGCCTTCACTCTCTGGAGTGTGATCGGGAGACCTTGAGGGCAGTCCGAGTGCATGGAAACTACAATACAATGATGGAGAGCATAAGCTAGTCGAACTAATTACGAGCTGTAAGTGAAAGAAACTGGGTCTGAATAATATATGCTATGAACCAAAAATAGAGGAAAGGTGCCTATTTAAATAAATAGTGGACCAAAATTGATTAGAAGAAATGGGTCTATAGCACTAACTTGAAATAATGGGCAATTCAAACTTAAATTATAAATTGGCGATTCAAACTCCGTGAAATGAAATGAGGGCAGAAATAGTTGTGAATTCTCATTGCTACTCGAACGAAAGTCGTTGCATTTGTAGGCACCCACTCAATTATTATGAAACACGAGCATTTTCAGTGTGTGTGCCTCTTTCATTACAATGGGACAGAGGCTGAGGATGTCCGTGTTTTGAAGAGACACGTTCTCCCCCGAGGCAGCGAGCGATGGTATTGACAGTTTTAGGCAGCATCTCTTCAATACTGGCCTAGGACAGCGTTCACAACCCTCATTTTGGGAGGCTTACGTTCAGTGTTGGTCAGAGATCAATACATCGTTTTTTTTTCTCTGTCAACGTGATGCTAACGTCAAACTTCCAGTGTGAATTTTTTCATAACATTAACTGTAAAAATGCTGCTGTGTTGTCACATAACATTTTCCATTCCTTCTGATATTTTAAGTATCCGATTTCTGAGCGCACTTCTTGAAATCTTTAGAAACCTTTAATGGCAAAAGAATATTTATTGATGTTACTGGCATCATTGCCATGTGAACTCCGTGTTTTGCTTCACAAGATAAAACTCTGCATCTTTGTCATGCATAACATTTGTGTGTGATATTGTTTCTGTGTTGTACGACCATGTCGTAATGTATCGCCTTTAGTTCTGCAGGTGAGCTCTAAAACTCACTCAAGTTTGAGAGCGTGAAGACAATGTCCGTTTTGAGATGCTGTAAAATAAGTCATCAGTTCTAATCTCATCATTGATATATTCACACGTTTAATCTCATAGAATTCACTGCGACAAAGAATCACTTAACCCAATAAGTACATTTGACGTTCACAGTCCATATTATCTCAAAAAAATTCTTGGTTCAATAAAATATACAAAAGGAGCACCACAAGTAAACGATTGATTTAGACCCATTCATGAGATCACAAATATCTTGCTGTTAGTTCGGAGCGTGAATAGCAGATCGAGTTAAAATAAAAACTAGTCCCGCTAGCGTGGAGTACACACCAGCAAATGATAAGAGGATCAGGACCAAAATGCCAGTGAACGGCGTTTAGTTTTGATTGTTGTTGTTGTATTGTGAAGGATTTTTGCATGAAGTTGAACGCAGGAATTGTTACCTATATGTCTAGGGTTGCAGGTATCACAAAACAAGATCAAGATGGTAGGTTCTAGTGAAGTGGTATCTCAAGGATGGAAGCAAAAGCGCCGTATGTACTGGTACAATCAGACGAGCTTTTAATGCAAAACCATATTATAAAATATACATAATATGATTTAACGAAACTAAATGCTTATGCATATAAGGAAGCTCTGATGTCATCATTATAGGCGCACGTGGAACTTCACTGAACGCAACACGCACGTCTCCAGAGTTCCTTTTCTTCAAGTGCAGTATTTCCAGCCAGGACAAGTCACAAAAATTAGTGTAGTGGTGGTTTTGAATATACCTTTACATGTATCATCACGAAGACATAATACTGCATCTCTGTCATTATGAACATATTGTTAAGCATGCTATGAACATACATAACATGAACTTAAGCGCGTCTCCCTCATTTCATAGCACAAGAAATTGACTATTGTGTCTCGGATATGAGAACACATTTAGATCACATCATGAGCACCCACACAATAACCTGAATATTATTCCAGCATCGCTCCTTGTGCGCGGGCTCCATCGCGACACAAAACTTGTTTCAATAAATTCAATGAATATATTTACATGTCTATGCTGTAAGTCTACTGATTGCTTTTCAAAAAGATATTGCGCAGCGCAGGAGAAAGTCGATACACTGTAGTAAGCTGGCTGTAACACGGATCAAAATATCTTAAATGGAAAAGGATGAACGTTGTTTCACTCTCTTTTTCTTGCGACTTTGTAAGAAAACTGAACCTCTTTACCGACACGGCTGAGATAGACTTGAAAACTGTGAAATTAAATATATCTGTGATGCCCGGCATGGAAGTTGATATCGAAACTTTAATTACTTGTTTTTGTGTTTTAATGTCCTTGTGAGCTCCTAGCTTCCCTGGACACTGCAGGAATGCATGGGTTCAGTAAATTGCATTTGTCAAATAAAGGGTAACCCTGATATCTTGATGCAGTCCACTTTAAAATTAATTCGACCGAGAAATTGAATTTCTATTCTGCTTGGATAGTTTCAACTCCACGTTTTATTTTAAAATATAAATGACAAAATGAAAGTAAACACATTATTAAGTATTCAAAATCGAATTCTATATCGTGGTATAGTTCTGGGACAAAAGATGGCGGGTCAGTTCTAAGCATTATTTCAGAATTTGAACGTCAATCTTTATAGGAGATAGATTTATGATTTTATGATGGGCCATCGGCCCTTGCAAACAAAACTTTTACGCATGTGCTGAATACGAGTTTGTTTTGATTGAAGAGTATGATGTAAGAACTGTACATGTGGATGGTCCTTGACGTTTCTATAAATGATTTGTGCAGTTCAGTACATTCAAGAGTTGTAACACAGCAGGAAGGCCAGAGAAAAACCTGAAACATGCACTTGTATGTGTTATGATTTTTGCTACAAATGTTTAATATTAAGCTTCGATGTTCCGGTTTGAGGCATGACTTTTTATTTCTGTTTAGACGAGGCTTGCCGGCACAACTTACAGCCTCAAGTCACATTTCCAGGCTAGAAATCCGGGCTCCATTTCCTGGCTTTACTTCCAGAATTAATTTGCATTACGTACTTTCAGGCTTCAATCCATAGATTTATTTCCATCAATATTTCCAGGCTTTGCTTCCATGCTTTATTTCCAGTCGTAATTTTCAGGCTTGAGATCCTCTGAAGGAGGTTGCCTGCTCAGGCGGGAAGGCAAATGGAAATTGTTTTTGACATATCTTAGTGAGTTATCTTAGTGAGTTATCTTAGTGAGTTATCTTAGTGAGTTATCTTAGTGAGTTATGTTAGTGAATTATGTTAGTAAGTTACTTACTGTATGTTAGTGAGCTATGCTAGTGAGTTATCTTAGTGAGTTACCTTATCTTTCATCTGGCGACATAAAAGAAGGAAAAATCTATCGTCCCGTGTAAAATAATGGTTTGGAATGATATACTCCGCTGCTCTCAACAATACAGGGCCAACAACTGAGGATGAATTAGAAATTGAGGCATCACACACTCTGGAACACGGACATCCTCTGCCTGTGCTTCATTCTCTTCTTCAAAGACGCGCTCAAGACTCCAGATCTGAAGGTTTTGAAAAATGGCTGCTGGATGAGTTGTTGAGGTCGTGAAGGGGAACATGGAAGCGTTTACAGCGGGGCTTTTCTTGCGAGTTAGTGAGGCGTCGATGAGCATTAACCTGCGCGGCTTATGGGCAAATTGTCTCCATTAGCTCGCAAAAACAATCTTATGAAATGAGTAGAGAACGTCAGTTTTTGGCAGGACTAGCAGCTCTTCACATGAAGACGGTAACGCGCAACGAAAGCAGCTTTAAAACAAAGGAGAAACTTCAAGAAGACATCGCGAGGAGCTGCCTGCTAGTATGGCTATGGCTAATATGGCTATGGCTAATATGGCTATGGCTAGTATGGCTATGGCTAGTATGGCTATGGCTAATATGGCTATGGCTAGTATGGCTATGGCTAGTATGACTATGGCTAGTATGGCTATGGCTAGTATGGCTATGGCTAGTATGACTATGGCTAATATGGCTATGGCTAGTATGGCTATGGCTAGTATGGCTATGGCTAGTATGACTATGGCTAGTATGGCTATGGCTAGTATAGTTCTGACTAGCGTGCATGCAGTGGGTTAGTAGAAATTATTTTAAAAATTCATAATATGAGTGCAATTCAGTTCATGCAAGTAAAGAATTAGCCTCGGGCTTGCAGTGGTTGAATTGTTCTTTGACTTCCTGACAAAACTTCATATAAAAGCTGAGGCTCGGTGGTGTGTAAAATATATTTTTAAAGATTGTTCGATGTCATATATTTTCAGGGCAAAAAAGATTATTTCATGGAGCTTTGGACCTGAGACACAACACTAAGCTTCTATCTAGTAAAAGAATTTTAATTATGTACGGGAGAAATGAGTCCAATGAATGAATAATGTTCGTAATTTGCATTACGAGTTATATTCAGAACTCTGTGTCTTTTGTTTTGTTCGTAACTGTATGAACCTCATTGATCGTGACAGAAATATTTTTCTGTACTCCCTAACAAGAAAACTTATTTTTCCACACGGAATAAGCTCTACCATATGTTATTCTCAATACTAGCAACTTTCCACTAGATTGCTGACGTCATACGCTGGTGAATTCATTCTCTAAGCAATTTATCCGCACTGACGTGACACTGCCAATGCCGTGCTCGCCTTCTTCTCGTATGGACTCAGGATTGCGCCGCTGGTGAAGCAATCTCTGTGTAGTCAGTGAACACTTCCTTCCCAAAGTGTCCGCACTGAGCAGTTTACTGTAGAGTGAGAGGAGTCATTTCTTTCTTCACTTTGTGTCCAAACTTACTTCGACAAATTGCTGTGACTAGCAGAAAAAAGAAATATTTATTCTGGAAACTTCGTTCGTATTTCCTAATAATTCAATAAGCCTTTTGGGATAAACTAAGTCATGGGAACGTCTCATTAGGACAGAGAGGTTGAGAGACGGCCCGCAATTCTGTGGTTCTTCTGTACAGTTTGAGGAGCGCTTGCAGTGAGTGATGGTCAGCAGGATTGCAATCAACGACCAATAGGCAATCAATTAGAGCTGGCAGTGGCGGTGATGAGCATTGGTCGTGTGATTGCTTTGTTAAGGCAGGTTTGGACGCACGACATCCTCGTATCATCTACTTGAACTCATAACTAAGGCAGTGACGTTTCCTGAATCACGAGAGGGTATCCTACGACCTGACTTTCCTTAACACAATAAATTGGGTTCATTATTTCTTTACCTTCTGTATTCTTTTCTTAACTGTTTTCCGGTAGCATTGCTTGTCCTAACACGACGCCGTTCTAAAGACGTCTTGCAATAAAATTATATTATCTGGATGATTGTGTACTCTTGGGTTTGACGAATCATGTTATGGTGGACATTGACATTTTCTCACATATTAGAAGAGTAGTCGAAATGTTGATGATGTGCCGGACAATAAATCTCTCTGTTTTTGAACTTACGTCTTGTCGACACACCACACACTCCATTGTGCTGAAGAATAATGTTTTCAGGGAAATCTGGGTATCAGTCCCGAGAGAAAGGTAGGTTCTGGAGCGTCTTTAAAGTGACTAATGGAAAGATGTGTTTCAAGTAGCGTTCATGAGACGTGAGGCTGCTAACGCTACCCTAAGCCTCTCTCCAGCAGATGTATGTAGTAGTACAGATGGTGACTATCTGCTCTGGTTGTTAGGTCATGAACTACGCAGGTATTGTTTCCAGTATCCCTTTCTTTGGGGATAGAAACTGATCGGTCATTCTAGCAATTTCTGCTCAAGTGCAGTAGACTTGCTTCATATTTTTCCCCGATAGGCGATCTTTATTTCAGCGCTGATGTGGCGATGATGCAGCACGGTCATTATGGATAATAATAAGTGCTAATATGAGAGTAATAATTGGTACTCTGATTCATTGCTGAACATTGGAATAGTTAAGTGCTTCGAGAGATTCAGACTTTGATTTACAGTTTCAAGTATTTTTACGTAGCTAGCATTATTTTGTAATTAAAAGACTTTTATGATCAAGAACTAACTAGAAAAATTTGGAGTGCAACTTTAGAAAGAACAGTTTTCTAGCAAACAATAATGTTGCTTTGTGATGGAATGGGAACAGGTCGTGCAGCCAATATCTCTGAAGGAAGGTAAAGAGAGAGAGAGATGACGCTGCAAAGAGAACTAAATGGCTGGTAACTGTAGGAATCCAGAACTTTACTGCAGTTTTACTGCACCGTGACCACTTTAAATTTCTTTTTTTTCATTATGTTATCTCCTTATTTTCTTGTTCTGAGTGTCTGGTGCTATTATTTTCAAGAGGATATCGTTTAGGGGTAGAGAAAATTATATCTTCTGACGAGCTGCTGGAAACGCCACTTTCGTACCGCGTGTCTCTCAGTGTACAATAGTTTATTTTATATACTGTTGTATTTTTCGATATTGTGGATTGCTTCTCTAAAATACAGTCAATATTTAATTATCCTAGAAATTCTATTACTTTTCTTTGCTTTTCAAACTTCACCTTCCAAGATTCTTGTTTCACTGAGCCTCACTTTTTTATGATTTTTGAGATGACGGCGTTTTGGTTCAGTGCTCACATTGAGCCGTGTCCACTCCACGCCTCGAGCAACCCTAACTCTGTCCACAGTGAGCCAACTTCTTACACTTCGCAGCGTTTTGAAATTTTTCTGGTTTAACAGCACCAATTCATTCATAAATACGAGTGTAAGAGTGTCTTTGATCCTGTTCAGGGTGCCGGATGTCGTTTTTGAAAGTCATTCACTGTTTTCGGACGCCGTTCCCAAAAGTTGAATAGCAGAATCTTTGTCGTGTGGCGTGAAATGTTGCCACTGACTGTGTCGTGTGGACAGAGGTGTGATGGTGTAGGTTGTGTGGTGTAGGCCGGGGTGTCATGGTGTAGGCTGTGTGGTGTAGGCTGTGTGGTGTAGGCTGGGTTGTGATGATGTAGGCTGTGTGGTGTAGGCCGTGGTGTGATGGTGT
>VCRD01004046.1:23239-51263 GCA_006783055.1 Trinorchestia longiramus
GTAGGCTGTGTGGTGTAGGCCAGGGTGTGATGGTGTAGGCTGTGTGGTGTAGGCTGGGTTGTGATGGTGTAGGCTGTGTGGTGTAGGCCAGGGTGTGATGGTGTAGGCTGTGTGGTGTAGGCTTAGGTCTGATGGATAGTATTGCGAGACGAGATGTAGCTCTGTATTGTGTAGTATTGTAGTACATGTAATCATGTGTAGTAACATAGAGTATCGCTATATTACCTTCAGCTTCCGCTGCTTGCTCACTCTGATGTCTGATGAGTAGAACGGCCTCATTGTTTTTTTAACTTCCGTGTCTACAATTCTGGCTCCTCTAGCACGCTTTATAATAATTCATTGAATCAACAAGTGTTTGTTTCGTTAAGTGGAACTTGTATTACGTCATCGTACAGTTTTAGCCGTGATATTTACATTTATTATATAATTCAGTGACTAAAACTGCAAAAATCAAATATGAGTTTGACCTGCCAGAATTTTTGAGCCGGTGATGCAGCGAAGAGAGTCCCACAAACTACCAAAGTTTGAAAGATTATGCAAGGTAAAGTTTGAGGAAAAATGAATTATACGTATGTCAAAAATTTCGAAAGTGTTGCTTTTTTCACAGGAAGGGACAGACTGTGGGATGCTATTTATGCAGGAAAAGCTTAAATCAAAAAGAGCTTTTTATAATAATTGCCTTTGAATTCATTTTCCGTTTGTGTTAGTTTTAAAAGAAAGTTATTTCGTTTTTGTCCTGATGATTTTTTCAACTATCCTATAAACCCTCGATTGTTAATTTCAATGGAATATGAGTAAAATGTATCTTCAATTCTTGCAGAAATAATAGCTACTGAATTTAAATAAATTTCATTATTTTAACCATCAAGAAAAGGATAATGACGTCGAGAATCTAAGACTTCTTATGCTCTATGGATACAAAAAAAAAGGCACAGCAGCAGTGCGAGTTGCAAAAAACATTTCTTTTGTCTATGGGAACAATGTTTTAAATGTTCAAAAATGTCAACTGTGGCTTACTGAGCTTTCATCTAAAGATTTGCAACGCAACAATAGTCCAGGTTCAGGAAGACCTCAAGTCAATTGATGAAGAAGCCATTAAAGATGCACTAGAGGCCTACCCAATGTGCACCAGTAGAGAATTGGCTCAATTGTCCAATACAACTCACACGATCGTAATTTCAAGCCTTTATGAACTGCAGAAGATCTCAATACTGGGACAATGGGTTTTCTATATTTGAATGATGCCCAACGCAACCAAAGATTGACCGTCTGCTCATCTTTGCTTTCAAGGTTCCATTTTCGGGAAGAATTGTTTCTGGGGATGAGAAATGGGTTCTTTATAGCAATACTTATCGTAAAAGTAGGGGTTGTTAAGAAATCAAAGTCCACAGCCAGTTCCAAAGCTAGGACTACACCTTTTTTTTATATTATACCTATTTTTTATTATATACCTAAGGAAGATCATGCTCTGTTTATGGTGGAACAAGAGAGGACTGGTTCACGTTAAGCTATTAAACGTCAATTTTAAAATCACAGTTGTAATATACTGCTCACAACTTGAAGAATTAAAAGCTGCCTTATCGAGAAAAAGACCAGCTTTTTACTCAATAGGAAAGGTGTTGTACTTCAACATCACAATGATGCTCGGCCGCATACAGTATGAATTCCTCAGGAATAAAGGAAAAGTTTCATTTGGGAAGTTTTAACTCAACCCACTCTATTAACCTGACATCGCTTCATCTGATTACTATCTTTTCAGGTCTTTGCAACATCGCGGGAAAATTGTGAATAAATAATAGTCAATCTCGATCTGCTTCTCTGTTCAAAACCCAAAGATTCTTTTTGAATGAAACATTAAAAACCTGGTGAAACGATAGAGAAGTGTCATTGAACATCAAGGAAACTAGTGCCAAGATTAAAAATTTGCATTTTGTCATTTTTGAAACTTATATATCATCAATAAAGCCCGAGATTGCTTTCTATCCAACCCGATATTAACGCGTTCCATTTTCATGAAAATGATATTTGCTGATCAATGAAGATCATATTGCTTATCAAGATGTGTATTTGGTACATAGAAATAGCTTCAAGTTCTTGTATTGCCTAGCATTGCAGCATCCTTCACTGTTCGCGCTGGCGCATCCCACGTTACTGTGTAATGTTATTGCTTCCACTTGGAAGTCTTCTTCTCTGAAACAACATAACTGGTAGTCGTAACCAATCTCATTGTTCGGTACTTATGCGTTATATTTGAATATGGTCCGCTGTTTGCATCAGCGAATGCCACTTCCATGGAACCGATATTGAGGAAGTGCTCGGTCGACCTGATGAACGTTTCTATCAGACGCGTCTGTTAGCAGAGTTCCATCGATCATGTCGTCGGAGAGGTAGCGGCGAGAGAGCTGCCTGTTTCAAGAAGCCTGGCAAACCTGCCAAATGCATTACCATTGCAATTCGGAAGACAGAATTGTAGTCTAGACTAAACTGTCGCTTCAAATAAATGGGCAATAAATATCGGAACGCATCCGCAGTTAGCTGTTAAAGGCACGATTACGACGGCTGTGCTATGGAGACGCAGATTGGTTCCATCGACCTCATTGGTTGCGACAGCGCGTTCTGTTTGAGTCGCACCAACACAAACTGTTTGAACAGATCTTGATGCCATCCCTTTGAAGGCTTTATACCTTCCTTCGACCTCGTTTAAAAGTGAACTTCACGGTACCAAACTGGACAATTTGAGGGCTAAATTAATCATCATCTTGTAGCATGAACTGCCAGACAAATGATTTTCTTATAGATATTTACCATAAAAATGAATTCACAAGCCACCCAAAAAATTCTGTAAAATTATATGAGGTACAAAACACTCGGCTAAATCGCAGGTCCTATACTAAATATTTGTTCACCTTTATCTCTATGAAAAAAAACATTTGTTTATTTTCTGAAACTGCAGTACAACATTAACTCTTCAAAATACTCGCCAAGTTTTTGTTCAATTTAATTTGAAAAAGAATATTTTTTAATTTTCTCATAATTATTTGATGTAGTTTGTGATGAAAGTATATTCTTGGCACTTGCATTGCATGGAGTCGTGAGCCGTGTCGTGAGCCGTGTCGTGTGCTTGTACGCTGAACGAGAAGGCGACTGACATCATTCAGTTTTGTATGATCCTTTTCTTAATGCTCATTGTTTTCTGCCTGGTTCCAACTTTCCCTGCACCAAAGTTTATTTGAACGGCTCAACACTGGAGATATTTATGCACACATATCGCAGAGTTTAAAGAAAAACAAAGATGATTTTACTATCATCTCATTTCTATTTTCAGAAACCTAGTTTCGAAATTTTAGACCAAATGTTAAGGAGAAACAACTTCAACAGACGACTCGTTCACAATAGTTTGCCATCTTTCCTTCTGCTGTATATTTATGATGCTATTTATTCTAACATCAGCTTTCTATTTTCTAATAAGACTTGCGCTGCAAACTTTTTAAGAAATAAAAAAAATTTGCAAGCATCATTAGCACCTGTTGCTGCACGCCTAGCCATCTGGCAGGATGCCTTCGACGTCTGGATGTATTCGCTACGTATTTCGATCAGTCTTTTGATCATTGTATCTGTAGAGATGAAAGTTTGAAGTTTTTAGCTCAGCACAGCAAGTCGAGACGCGGAAAATAGCGAGTGTTATTATGCGTCTACAGAAGCGACCGCAAGGGCAGGAGACAAGGAGTGGCAACTCGTGAGATTGGATGTGACCGTGCCAACATTTGCTAGCGTCCAAATTCTTCACTTGAAGTTATCGACGCTTCATTGAGCTACGAATAAACTGCACTCTAAGTTTTCACCTCAGAATGCATAGCTCCTTTTATCTAAAAGATGTTCATGTTTAACTCTGAACTCCACCTCTAGGCTTTACATGCAAGATGTAGGCTAAAAGTTTTACGTTCTTTAAATTACGTTTTCTGCTACTCTGTTACACTTTTTACTTCTTTATGTATACATATTATATAGGCTGTTATATATTATATATGCTTCTTTCATATACGTATGCTCTTTTATCTCTTTTAAATTGGAGCGCTAGAGAGCTGTAGACCGCCACCGTCCAGTGACCGGGTGTAATGTTAGGTGTTTTGTTGGCTTATATGTACTTTCATCTAAGCACTACAGTTGTCCGTCTAGGGCTCTAGGCGTAGAGGTATCTCCTTAATAATTATCTATGTTTTTAATGTAAGTTACTTTTTTACTATTTGGGTATTATTTTATTGCTAAATTTAATAGGGAAGTTACAAATGAAGCAATTTCGTTTACTATCAGCATTTGGTCAGTTCGAGTGGAAAATCAGTGACCCGGTTTTGAATTTTTCGATTGTAATTTACGCAAACAATGAACAGTAATTTTTAAAGATAAAAATGGCTGAGATGAAAAATTATTGATTTAACTGTAGCAATTGTTTCAGCCAGGCCATGCCAAGAAATTTGAAATGATTTAATATGATAAGGTTGAATATTGTGTTGGAACGTAGCCGTACTGCTTCGCAACACTGTAAAGACCGCATTATAATTCTTCTAACACGTGTGCGTCGCTATGAAGGTTTGAGAATGCCATTGGCTTGATGTCCAGATGGAAAACCGTATCCGGATGCAACAAAATATTTTAGGCTTTCCTGGAATGCTGTAAGCGACGCGTGCCAGGCTTGCTGCGGCCGGGAAGCGAACACTGAAGCCCAAAATTCCACTCAACATGCAGTAACGTTTAGTTTTTAATTTTCACTGGGTTGCACGGACAGACTAAAAAGTCCGATTTTTCATATAATGTATGACGAATAAAATATTTATGTCGTCGAGGGAACTTGGTCGAACATTACAGGACTTACTGATCATTTTGAAAAATACTTTACCGCTCGAACGCATTGTGTTTTGAGTCTAGTTTGCGTGTTCATAGAATGTGATAAATTGCTCAACTCTTTTGAGTCTGCTGGGACACATACGTCCCATGGACACTTTAAAAAATATAGAGGAGCAGTCCCTGGGTAAAACCGGTGTCCCACTGCTATAACTCTAGTATATTATGTAATAAAATGATATTTCCTTATTTAAGTTGTTTATAAATATGTACTGAAGCATAAAAAACTAGTTATATCTGTTTAAATTTAATGCACAGTAGCCGTCTCGAAGGGGTTTAGTACAGGAGAACACTTGGAGGAATTAATTTGTATAGTCTTCAAAAAATTGGGCTTAGGATCTCCAATTTGCTAAAAGAAAGCCGTACAGGTAATGGGTAATTTCTGCAGTAACTCGAGCTGAATACTGTCATGTGTTGCGGAGACGCTTAGTGAGGCATTGAGACTCGGACTAGGACCCTGACCAGCAACCGGGGCAGCGACTCGAGTGCTGCTCCTGACACAGTCCTGATGACTGATGTCAGCTCTGGCTGACCTCGCAAACATAGATGGAGAAAAAGTCATTACTGTTGGGAACACGTTATTACTCTGTTCCTGCTGTGTATGCACACAGTGTGTTCTATGAGTCATGTGCTTTCTGTGTTCCTTAACCCTTTCAGTACCAGCGGTACATATATGTCCCAGTGAAAATTCTCGTCTCCTGCTTGCTTTTAGTGTTCGCTTGCTTAACCCTTTCAGCACCAGCGGTACATATATGTCCTTAAGACATGTAACCATTACGCACCACAAGTCATGTACTTATTATGGACCTATGTGGAGCCGTGTAATAGTTGTATACCGCGAGACATGTAATATTTCTATATAGTGAGTCGTATAATCGTTACGCACTACTAGTTATATTTATGGGGACTGCGAGTCATACAAGTATTGTGTACCTAGAGCCGTATGTATTGTGTAATGTGGGTCCAGTTACATTCATACGTTGATGACTGAGTGTATGACAGTTATCCCTCCTCCTACCATCCTTCGTTATTCCTGAGGTCTGTGTGTTATGGATTTACGTGTTCGTGACTAAAATGCCTGTACGGGATTAAGGTGACTGTACGTGATTGATGCTTAAACTTTAGACCGCATGGGACTTGTGCGTATAGCAATTCAAGAATGGGTTAAACGGTTCGTTCCTGTTATCATATTCTATTTCATTATATCATATTGAGGTGCAAAATGATTTATGTTGTTCATGTAGCGGAGGCTGGTCTAGTGGGAGCATGTAGGCATTGTAGGCATTGTAGCGGAGGCTGGTCTAGTGGAAGCATATTGGCATTGTAGGCATTGTAGCGGAGGCTGGTCTAGTGGGAGCATGTTAGCATTGTAGGCGCGAGTTCAGCCTCTGTTCTGCAAAAATCAGTGAAAACTGAGCTACTGAGTTGCAGTTCTTCTGGACCGTACAGGAGTTCCGTGATATCCTTTCTGTAATTTAACTGAATAATCCACGCTTTTATACCTTATCTTGAGTATTAGAAAAGCTAATTAGTTCGAATTCAATGACTGTTAACGGTTAGAGCCCTAAGTTTATTAACTTGAATGTACCTTCATGCCCTATTTGCATTATCATTTTCCATAACATTTCCAGGAATTCACGAGCCTCTGCTTCCTGATTGATGTCTATTAAAATTTGCTGGCTTTCTGTAACTTCCAAATGAATGTGTGAGCTCAGCACACGTTTAATCGTGCGCAGATCACACTATACTGGGCAATAATAACACCACCGGGCACTGGCTTGTACGTTTAAAAACATGTGTCAAAAATATGCATTATCATTCAGAAAACTTGTATTCAACTTGCTAAGATAAATGTGTTAAAAATATTTAGAAAGCATCACTGGGTTACTGGATGAAATGGCACTTGCTGGGTACATGGGGCCCGTGCCGCTCACAGTCTCGCTGAGGCTCTTATGTTCCATGGAGGCAATCAGCAGAGAGAGATACGAGCTCTGTTGGACATCACTTCCACCATTACCATCATCACTTCCACCATTACCATCATCACTTCGACCATTACCATCATCACTTCGACCATCACCATCAATGTTCGTCATTGTTCCCGTACCAGGCAGCCATTGCTGCTTTCTTTTGCTGACATTCACCATCAGATGCCCACTGCTGGCCTTAGACTTCGTCTTCAGATTGCACAATTATCTCTGAAAATACAACCGTATTTTCTTTGGCGTATCAACACAGACCGAACGATTCACTGCTTGAATATCTTTTATGTTCTGATGCTTTGCGATCTGAATTTTCCTCGTGGAATTGCTCAAAAAAAAAAAGAATGATTGTACAAAAATTGTGTGATTAGAGACTAAAATTATGCCTTGTTACGCCAGCAGGCAAATTATAGTTGTTCGTCCATTTCGTATCAGTAGTAGTAATTTAAAGAAAATTTTCTTTGATGCATGCATTGCATTAAGAGTCTTGATGAGAAATAAGGTATATTCTGTAGAATTATGTTGTGCCTTAATTAGGGACGATACAATAAAGGACTTCTCACCACATGCTTTAGTTGTATGTATTCTGTTCTTAATGTTTACTGTTTCATCTTTTGTGTTTGCTAAAAGAAATCTAATATTTATAGGAAGTATGTTAATCAATTATAGTGTCCAATTTGTTATGAGTTCTGGGATTCTCTTTTCCATGGTCTCGTATTTCTGTATTCTATGGAGTAGATTTATTGCATGTGTCCATTTCGAAACAGTAGATCGTAAGGCCTGAGTATGCACAACCGTTCCTGCCTGAGTATGCACTGGAAGAGATCCTCCTTCAGCGTACCGAGGGACTTAGCGCTCTTCAGGGAATATATGGAGTCCTGGAATACACTCAGCAGCGTGCTAGATTCAGATTCGCTCACCAGTCGACCAAGCTGGTGATAAGAGTCGACCAAGCTGGTGATAGTCGACCAAGCTGGTGATAGTCGACCAAGCTGGTGATCGTGGTGTCTTGCCTGTGTTCCTTGACAAAATTGCGCTATTCAGTGGCACCCCTGCATGGTTGACCATCACAGAATCAGCAACACTTATAGCAGGAGATTGTTGTGAGCTGAGGTTTGTAGTAGGTAACTCAGTGTAGTGGGTGATGGTTCAAATCTCAGTGTAGTGAGTAGGCATGATGGTTCAAATCTCAGTGTAGTGAGTAGGCATGATGGTTCAAATCTCAGTGTAGTGAGTAGGCATGATGGTTCAAATCTCAGTGTAGTGAGTAGGCATGATGGTTCAAATCTCAGTGTAGTGAGTTTTTTTTCTCCTTCTCTTTCTGTCTCATGGAGAGGCTGGAGTGAATCAACCTCTTGCACTAAAGTTTTCCATCCTTTTCTGCTTACTTAATATTTCAATTTTTCCGCTTCGTGAAATGCTTCTTGCCACTACATGCGTTGATTACCAATACGTTAATTTAACTAGCACGATGCACTTAATTCGATTTGAAAGTAGCGCAACCATTTGTGTTGGACAACCATCTGGAGACATATAAGCTCAGTAGCAGCAATGGAGTGCTGGAGCATCATCCATGTTCCAGTGATACAATGAACGCCACCTCCATTCTTTGAGTTCTGAAGTCAAATTCAAATTACTAGTATAATTGATTCTGAGAACCTTCCTAGGATTTAATGAAGTTGATGTATTTTCATGATTAACATCCACAATTACAGTACGACTTTTATAGATGCAGAGGAAATGCTTGCAGTAATGAGAATTTGATATCGAATACAAATGGCAACAAAATCTGCCCTACCATCAAGATTATCGTTTCACAAATTGAAAATCGCTACAACATTACAGTAAGTGTGAGGGAAGTAGTCACTAGAGCAATGAGCAGAAGTATCTTCATTAAATATTGTTAGCAATGAACGTCGTACTTGGCTTCTTTATCCCAACTACGGTAGTAAGAGCTTAAACTTTGTTTGTTAATCGTTAGTCAAGTTTGAACTTTGTTAGTCAATTGTTAGTCAAGTTTGAAATTTGTTAGTCACTTGTTAGTCAAGTTTGAACTTTGTTAGTCAATTGTTAGTCAAGTTTGAACTTTGTTAGTCACTTGTTAGTCAAGTTTGAAATTTGTTAGTCAATTGTTAGTTAAGTTTGAACTTTGTTAGTCACTTGTTAGTCAAGTTTGAACTTTGTTAGTCAATTGTTAGTCAAGTTTGAACTTTGTTAGTCAATTGTTAGTCAAGTTTGAACTTTGTTAGTCAATTGTTAGTCAAGTTGAGTGAGTTGTGGGGTTTACGTGAACTAAGAAGTGACTGAGAGAGTGACGTAGCAGGGCGCATGCGTGGTGATGACTTCATATGACCACCAACCAGAACACTGATGTCCATATCCTAACGTGTAGTATGTTGGTTCGTCATGCCAGGTGCACTTGCCTGGTAGACGTGTTGTTGTGTGTACAGGACATGAAGACCTGCCTAGTGAAGGTACAGTACCTGGTGTGTAATCATTTATAATTCTCTGGAGTTTACTAACTATGTGAGACATTTGGGTAGTTTTAGTAGATTGGTATACCAGATTAGTAAGCGGAGTTCGGAGAGAAATAAAAGAGATTGAAGCAAGTAAAAGTGACTTAATTTGAGCAAAACATTGGCAATTGCACGATTAGACTTATAAAGTGTTTTGACATCGTATTGTATAATGGAAAATTTTGAGGTTACGATTGGACTTTTTACATAGATGTGCTTCGTCAGTTCCTGCAATCGAAATCTTCAGCAGCTTTACTTCAGGAATATTCCACGAGTGCATGATACATGGCAGGACTCGTTTAATGAAGACAAATTGAGCACATCTTGGAGCTGTCTCTTCCTCCCAGGATGCTGGCAGCTCAGGATGGAGGTCAGTCATTGTGAGAACATGAAGTCTGTGAGCTTCTCCTGTTCTGGAGCAAGCATTGCGTCCTCAGATGCTTTTAATATATTCAAGAAAATGAGCAGAACAAGTTGTTCTAATTAAACTACCTCTTAGTTGGCCAGTAAACCTTTTATTTGGCGAGATTCTGTCCTGCTTGTGCTTCCTGACGGTAAATTGCATCATGGTGGACAAAATGTTCAGTTGATACAGTACTTCATAGCCTGTGCATATAGAAATTATCTTTTTCATTTTGAAATGTGTAGTTTGTTTATTGCGATTTTACCACCCGATTAACGCCACAGTCAGCATTCACAACTTTATTTCTTCCGATTGTTCAATGGGAGATGTTTGCATTGAACTTTTGAAATTGTATTGATTCCAGAAAATTTGCGATGTTTTCTTTTCAAGGTATATATTTCACATAAAACATTACTTTTTGCTAAACACGATAATTTGCTGTAAAATTGTTCTTCTTCCTGTTAGAGTGCCTCTACCGAGTCTAAGATTTCATTTAATTTACAATACACTGGGAACTCGTTCCCTACGCCTCAAGCGAGATGGCTGCGGGTCCTCTACATCTTTATTCTTTTCATGTATCCACCAGAGGGAGAAAAATTAGCCTCTGCGCCTAAAAGTCCTGGAGCCACGTCAGCTAATTTAGGAGTGGAATGGTATCCATGATACATGCGGAGACCTATTCATTGTATCTGGACGGGCGTAATTACGCGTGTTTGGGGCTGGGACGGCGCCGCGAATGCTGCAGTTTGTCATCAGGTCTGCGCTGGTCACAACAAATTAACCTATTGATCTTGGCTTGTGTTTGCCATCGCCTTTATTATCGCCTGAGTATCATACTGCTATTCATTAGCTTCTATTGTTTTACTTCTCCTTAAGCTATCCTGCTCTGACCTGACTAGTGTCAATGTATTTATAGTTTGTGCATAAGCCTTGGGTATAAAATATGAAATTATTTGCTTACCTACCTTATTCAACGTTTAATTATTGCATAGAAAACGAGTTTTATGTTCTTGAAAATCAAAAATATATCACCTGAGGACGAACACTCGTATGGAACTTGTTCGAGGTAAGGAAGATACTTCATGTTCACGCTCTTGCTCAGGAGTGATTTCCACAACCGTAGGAGTTAATTTACTTTCCTTTCAGTAGAAATTATTTGTTAATGTGTCTAATTTGAAGCCGTGGGCGTATGAGTCATCGTAACTGGCTTTCTGTCTGCTTCAAGGCATCAACCGCCGTACAAAAGCCTTGTGATATAATCACAGACGTCTCTCATCAGCTGGAAACGGTTCCCAAAAGCCGTACAATTTTTGGAGACGTAACAATGTGGTTTTTGGAGGCAGCTGTCTCGTATCTCAGAGCTTTAGTTGCTCGCGAAAGGACAGACATGCTGTAGCCTCGTTCAGTTCACTGAACACAAGTCCATGGCTGCACGAAATACGGGCTAACTTCATCTCTTAAATATGAGACCCTGTCGAGACACGTGTTCCGCATAGACCGCCCCATTGCAGTCTTCGGCCTCCGCTTTCTTTCTTCTGCTCCTGATAATTAAGATAATGTCCTAATTTTCCAATTCTTTCCCTGTAAAAGAAATCAAAACCGGTCATATTGTCACACACACTTGTGTCATAGTTCTTTTATCTCTGAAAGTGGGTGAGGTGAAATAAAAGACTTAGCAAACACGAGTCATCGCAGCAATCAAGGAATCACGGTCGATGATGGCAGTGTACCACTTAGGATTGGGTTGTAGCATTGTGATATTTTAGTTCCTGTTGACCATATTTATTTATTTAACCTGAATTACCACGTGCAGGAATGAGTAAGATAAATTATTAAGAGGTTAACAAGTAAGGAACAGGTACAATACTATTTCTCTGATACCCTAAAAATAGCATTGAATTTAATGCGTAGCATCGACTACATCCGTCCTATAAGGGTTAATTTAATGTAGTAGTAGCTTCTACAGCATTTTGGTACTTGAGTACTTCAAATATTCAGGCATTTGTGGGCTAAAATCTACGGTTAAATATGTAAGAGATTTTTGGTTACTAAAGTTTCTGCCTGTGCTGGGTACAATGAACACGACAAATAAATAATGAGTTGAAGCGTATCTGATTATATAATTTGAAGGTATTTCAATATTATTTCGTCCATGGCGAATGTAAACCTGAGAAATACCTATGGCGATTAGCTGCACATGGACATACACAACTGTACAGTCTATCCTGACACTCTATCCAGTAAAGTCTATTGAAATGTGTTCAAATTTACAATGCATGATTACCTTTCCTAGACGAAAAAAGTAAGAATTTTTGTGATATCGCAACATTGTTAATATACGCTGGTATTTTCTATGATATCTGGGAAAAAACTGTGCAAGAGGAAACAGGTTCATATATTTTATTTATATAGTAATACACTTTGTTCATTCTGCGTATATTTATACATACACGAGTATATATCGCGGCTAGAAGTGTAAAGAAGTAGACGGATTTAATGAGCATAAGTACGAGAACATCATACAGACGTTTGAAGGCGCTCACGAGAAGTAATCTTTGTTCTGAATTCCGTGAGATTCCTCGGCCTGGTGATGCTCACGAGTGACTTGCTATTCCATCTGGTTTTGCAAGGTATTTTATCAGGGTTTTGTGTTCCCTCAGACGTGATGCGTGACTTTTCTGAGCCAGTCTCAAGTTCATCTTAGAGCAGCAGCTCAATGAACGGCTTCATAAGATCTTCAGCTCGCTGGCATCTCAGAAGTTCTAATTTTTAGGGCGGTCAAACCTGCTCATTTTCATCAGGTGGAGATTCTCATGCGTTGGCTTTTCCAAAGTAATTAGTGGATTAATGGAAATTTACTGTATTTGTGCTTCAGCTGCTCCTGTCAATATTCTCAAATGAGTGGCTGTAGTTAGTCACCATGGAACTAATTCGGTTAGGCTTAGCTACTTTCGGCGGATGAAAATAGTATTTCATGTTCGATGTAAGAACTGTTGCAAATCACATGCAGGGTTTCAGTTAAAGCAAATCAGGACTGTAGGTCCTACTTGCCATATACACTGTGGGCTCTCGTTAGTGATACTGGAGCTTATCTGACTTCCCTCATTTTATGGAGCCAAGTTGGCGCGCCCATGAATTGCTTTGGCTCTAAAGTCTGAGTTTTATTGATGCAAACTTGGTCAACAACTCGTCAGCAACTGCACAATCATGGACTCGTATTGTATGCCTCTGGCTCTGCTGTTCCTCCACGTGTGCTGCAGCTGCTGCTCGCTCTGCAAAGCAGGCAACGGACCTTTAAGAACAGCTAAGCCATGTTCGCTTCCTCTAAGTCTCCACTAAATAAAGCTCTATTTCAAACAAGAACAGCATTTTTTGAACAGAATACTTTTTTTAGTGCAATGAATACTGATTGTCTACCCATATGGTTCACTCACAAACATAATCGGTTTTGAAACAGTTTAGTTCAGAAGAGTAGATATGCGACTATTTGAGCAAAATACTAACACTTTCAGAGTCTGTGAAGATCTTCGGGCGTGCAACGTCTGTTTTTACGATGTAAATGACTTATTTGTAACTACTGTCAGTTTTATTGTAGAATGAGATTGTATTTTTTGTATCAGCTGGGTTTCTGCCGTACAAAGGGGCTTCTCTACGTTTATAATCAAGTGAAAAACGTTGCTTTTGAAACTCGAAGGATGTCACTTTTATAAAACAAGAGAACTAAAATATTTCGTGGAAAGTAAACCTATTTTGAATATTTAGGTTCATTATCATTTGTACTGAACTCCGTTACACAGAACATAATTAAACGAATAACCCAAGAACTCGAGTGTTAAAGACTTTCAATGATCACTCGTTTCTTTACAATTTTAGTGAAAGTGAATATTTCTTTTGACATCAGGGCTTCAGCTTAGGAGGTATTAAAAGTAAGAGTTGTTTGTGTTACAAATAGATATTATCGTGAAAATATTTGCATTGACTGTGGGTTTGAACTGATAGCAAATTTCAAGTGGAGATAGAAAGAATCGTGTTTGTGTTCTAAACTGAGAGCAATTTAGTTACGGAATATGTAGATCAGCATTACGTCAAGTAATTTCTTTAGAAAATTCTAAATTTAATTCGATGCGAATATCTGAAGTACTAGTCTGTGGAAATTTATTATTTGAATGAATCCGCTGGTATATTAAGAATTTGATGGTCGGTCTTCGCTTCGAATGCTCTGCCAGCTTAATTCCACTGCAATCCTGGTCTGTGTCCGGATTGATTCAATTTGAGCCAGACGTGAGTTATGAAGGAAGCCACTGCATATTAAAGGTCTGTGCTTAGAATTTCTTATGCCCTCTTAAATTGTACAGAAAAACTTGAGCTGCATTAGCAGTTTACGAAGGTTCATTGTTCTAAAAAGTGGCAGATCCTCCCTGCATTTACAGTCATCTGGGCTGTGAGCTTCTCGATCGATATCGTTCCACCTCATTGAGTCCAAATTAGCCAATTCGATTTGCTTAGTCCAGAAAAGTTTAGAAGGGTGAGCAATAAAGCGTTTTTAGGGCGGCACTTAACGAGTTTTTAGGAAGCTCTCGCGTTTATTTACGCCAGGGGAAGGTAGATTCATCTCGCTCACAGATTTTGGGAGGCTTAAAAAAATTGACATGAAGATGAAGAGGCTCCGTCCAGAGAAATACTTAGGCTCTTATTCTTGTTTTCCGAGACGGTTACGGCCGAAGTTTAGGCGACTCGGCCACTGAGCTTCCAAAAGTCATACTGTCATTCACTAGTTTGAACTCTGGTAATTGCTGAGCAGGAGGTGTTTTATTTTCTGTTTTAGAGCCTTTGTCGGGAATTTCGATCTCGAAGCTGAGCCTTGATGCCTTTTTATGACGTAGCACAATTTCAATGCCTACGTTCTGGACTTGCTCGCTGTATTGTCTTAATAATTTCGTGACAGATACGGTCGCAAGCTACGTCCAGCAGTCACCAGGTCAGCAGGCTGCTTCGTGAAATTTTAGTCTCCAGTATCCGCTCTTTGAACAAGAATTGTAACTTTAATAGTTAATCAAAACATTGTAAATGATAATAAGAAATGCTTTCCCAAAGCTTCATCTGGAAGCTTTGAACAAACGAAAAAACAAAAACAACAAACGAGGCTGCTCAGCAATATCTCACCGAGACCATCTTTATGCAACAATGAACTCTGAGAGCACGTCCCGTAAGAATAAAAGTGCCGTAAAATGCACACAAAACAAGCGTAAAAAGTTTGCATTTCTCGTCCTTTGCACGATTATGGAAGTAACATGTTGATGCTCCTGCCTGTATGCTTTCGAAAAGAATGCCGTTGGGTGTAAGAACAGTGAGAACTGCACAGCAAACTTGTACGTACATATATGACATAGTTTACGATAGACATTCAAATGTAGTCAAATGGAGCGGTAAGTGAACTGAGTGCATAATCAAGTTCAATTGAAAATTGGAAGCGAGGCAGAAATCCTCATTTTTCGTTTTCCAGACACTACAAAAAGGAGACAAAACTTCACTGTTCCTCATAATTTTGTAATGCTATTTCTTATCATCAGTTGATTCTCAGATGGGTTGTTTATTTTTATAAAACACACAAGATCAACACAATGTATTCAGTTCAAGCTTTACTAAGCATGAACTGATAGCAACAGTGTTACACACAAAGAACAAGTTACGTTCCAGTGTAAGGAACGTGACCAATTTCCGACTAATTAAAGCACAATTTATTTCGAGAAATAATGGCAGTTATTGACTTCCGCTTTGAACGTTGATGATTGCCGAGAGTCCATTGCCTCCTGTACTTCAGGCGGCTTCATTTCAGAAGCAGCAAGTTGATCTTCAAGTCTTGGAACACAAACTGCAACACTTGAAGCGCATTCACAGGCTCAACTCGGAGACGCTGCTCAGTATCTCTGAGTCCATGGGCATCTGGGAAGACAACTTGACGCTGCGGTGCAAAGTTACTCCATCCGCTAAGCTCGCCTCCAGAGGCTTTCTGAGGGTAAATAGTGAGCCTGCATCCCTATCTTTTCCATCAAAGTATTGATGGGGTAGCATTGTGGGGTACGGTGGAGAGTGTTACAACATGTCATTATTATTGAATCATTCAGCGAAATGTGCTTTCCGGGGATGGAAAGCTACCCCGACTGTTGACCTGCGTGTTGGGAGTGAAAACTTGCTTCAGTCACAGCGTGTGTTGTAGTACGAGGTGTTAGAGTTAGGAACAACTTGCTTCAGTCACAGCATGCGTTGTAGTACGAGGTGTTAGAGTTAGGAACAACTTGCTTCAGTCACAGTGTGCGTTGTAGTACGAGGTGTTAGAGTTAGGAACAACTTGCTTCAGTCACAGTGTGCGTTGTAGTACGAGGTGTTAGAGTTAGGAACAACTTGCTTCAGTCACAGTGTGCGTTGTAGTACGAGGTGTTAGAGTTAGGAACAACTTGTTCTGATGATATCATGTCGTGCTGATGTGAGTTCCAATGCAACAAAGTCAAATGCAATCAGTTACTGAAGATAAGAGAGGTACACTCTTGGGTACTTACCTGTATCTGTTTGGAATGTAATTTAATTCACTAATAGCGAGTAATTTATAATGGGTTTTCAGGGGTTGGTCTCATAGAAGTATGATTACTAGAATACTTCGTCTGGCTGGCAACTAGAAGGAATAATCAAGAGCAGAAAAACATACAAAATATGAATGATACAAAATGAACAGCGAACAGCGAGATGAGAAGCAGAGTGAGCAAATGAAAGCAGTACACACAGTAATGAGAGGGAGTAGTGCAGTCAAAGAATACAGTTGCTNAGTGTGCGTTGTAGTACGAGGTGTTAGAGTTAGGAACAACTTGCTTCAGTCACAGTGTGCGTTGTAGTACGAGGTGTTAGAGTTAAGAACAACTTGCCCTGATAATATCATGTCGTGCTGATGTGAGTTCCAATGCAACAAAGTCAAATGTAATCAGTTACTGAAGATAAGAGAGGTACACTCTTGGGTGCTTACCTGTATCTGTTTGGAATGTAATTTAATTCACTAATAGCGAGTAATTTATAATGGGTTTTCAGGGGTTGGTCTCATAGAAGTAGGATTACTAGAATACTTCGTCTGGCTGGCAACTAGAAGGAATAATCGAGAGCAGAAAAACATACAAAATATGAATGATACAAAATGAACAGCGACCAGCGAGATGAGAAGCAGAGTGAGCAAATGAAAGCAGTACACACAGTAATGAGAGGGAGTAGTGCAGTCAAAGAATACAGTTGCTAGCAACAGCTTCACTAACTTCCTTACCTTACCATGTCCTGAAGAGCAAGATTAACCGTCATCAGGGCTCGCCTGGGAGGCATTAGGGGAGACAATATACGCTGGAGGGTCTGTTGTTGTCTGTCCCTGCAGACGCAGCACTAGTCTGCAGCAGCAGACTTGCGTGCTGGTCTGCAGCAGCAGAGTTGCGTGCTGGTCTGCAACAGACTTCCCCCGTCGCCGGATCATACTGAAGAAATTTTTTTCGTTTTGGAGTTTCGTCGAAGCCTTCTGCTTGTTCTAATTTTTTTAAAAGAATTCGTTTCAATTTTAGTATGAATAAATTTGGAGGTATTTCTACGATTCTAATATATCTGTGTTCTATCAAGTTAGGCGAGGAGAAAAACTGATAAATCAAACATTTTTTCTCGTAATGAATTCAGACATTTATTTATAAGCCCGTTCAGTATTTCTTACCATTGACGTGAAACTTATACTAAGAGTGTGAGCAACATACTATCAGGTGAAACTTCTCAAGTCATGCTTGTACAGTGTATGTGTGCAGTATGTGTTACATATGGACAGTATTGAGTGGGTGCAGTGTATGCTACATATGGACAGGATTGAGTGGGAGCAGTGTATGCTACATATGGACAGGATTGAGTGGGTGCAGTGTATGCTACATATGGACAGGATTGAGTGGGTGCAGTGTATGCTACATATGGACAGGATTGAGTGGGTGCAGTGTATGCTACATATGGACAGGATTGAGTGGGTGCAGTGTATGCTACATATGGACAGGATTGAGTGGGTGCAGTGTATGCTACAAATGGACAGGATTGAGTGGGAGCAGTGTATGCTACATATGGACAGGATTGAGTGGGTGCAGTGTAGGAGGTTACTGCGTCTGCCACCAGTAGGAGTCCTGGTAAACTCATGTGCAGAAGCTCTCTCAGCTTCTTAGAAGACAGAAAGCGACTGAATAATTTGAACCTTTCAAATTGAGTAGTCCCAATAGAGACGGTAGTTTCTTTCTTGAAGAGGGCGTCGTACCAATGAAGTTTTACACTGATTTTACAGCGTTGCATACACAGGTAAGTTGAACATTATAGGTTACTTATTATTCGACACTTTAATGAAATCAGTTTTGTTTTAATATGTATTTAATTTTTAGTTGCTTGATGCATGACGCAATGCACTACGTCGTCTTAACTCGATGAATAAAATGATCGATGTTATTGTACTTGATTGAGGTGAACATGACTGCATTTTATTTAATGACGTTCACAATTAGATTTTCTCGCTTTTTCCGCTGGAAGATAAACTAAGAATAAAAAGAGGCTAACACTTCTGACTTGTGATGGAGTGGCCTGGACCTGCACAAGGGACGTTCTTCACAAACTTCTGTATAATTTTAGACCATTTGTCAGGCTTTAGCACCGTCAGTACTCGTCGCTCTTCTTCCAGTTATCAGAACAAAAGTTTGACTCGTCAACTAAGGGATGTGCGTAATTACGAAGTTTCCTGCTCACATTAAAAGCTAAAAAGTTCTGTGTTTCAGCCCTAGAACCTTAAACCAAAATTGAAATCAATTTTTGTACTTAACATATGCCTCGAAATTTGAAATAAGTGAGAAGTTATGAAGAGGAAATGATTTTTTAAAATGAAGCTTTTTAGACATCCTGGATAAATTTTTTTCCTGGAAATTTGATCAAGAAAGAACTTGAACTCAAACTTAAAACCAAAAATAAAGACCAAAATTGAAATGGAAACGTTTACATTCGATTAACTTTCGAAGAAATTCAGTTAATCCTATGGGCAAAGAAAAGTCGTTCCAAATTTAATGGCCACTTAAACTAGATATTTTAATACATTAAACGAGAAACAATTCGTGCAGTTGACTGCGCCGAGTGCGGTGACCGAGCTCCTTGCGTAATTTATTTGCTCTGCTCGTCTTGAATGCCACCACTGAAGAAAATAGCGATTACTGAACGCCTAATTTCCTTAAAGAGCTCAAATAACTTTCCTTTTTTACCTTCTGTAGAAGCCATTTCTACCATTGCTACGTGAACCTGGTCAACCACTTGACAAGTGAAAACAGTTGTAACAGATTTCCTGATCTGTTGCTTCTACAACTCCATGTGAGAGCGAAGCCATTGTGTCTTATAATCATCCTTGTTCCTCACGTGTGAGTAGAAGAGGCTAAATATATCTTTCTAATAGCGATTGTGGTGATAAGAGTACAATACATAGTATTTCAGATAATAGTTTCACCAGAAATTATACATACAAGCATTATGGAGCTGGAAAATTCTTAATTACAAATATACAGAGAATATGTTTGGAGCACATACACGTTTTTTTGACGACAGAACGCATCATTGGTACTTTAGTTTTCTATTTGTCTACTAATGAATGAAATCAAGGACGATATGTAGTAACATTGGAGAATGGCTGCTTCTGCGTAATACTCCGAGATTGATCCACGCTAATTCACTCATTAAAAGCGCTGATCACAGTTGTATTGAGTTTGGTTTGGTGGTTTACAGTGCATCATCATCGTCGTAGACGTGGTCCACGTTCAGTGCAGAACAACTGTCAATCAATTCATTTTAGGACCAAGAATTACCTGTTTGTGAGGTCAAGTTTGTTCAGAAGTATGATAAAGGAAACTGCATGCCAAGAATTACGTTTAATTTTTCCGAATGTGACCCGCAAAAAAGAAGATGAATAAGAGTTACCTGAAAATACCCTCTTAAGTTAATTCTGGTAGTATTGCACGTGTACGTGAGCTTTTCACGTGGTAAGGGATTAAAGAAACAAAGAAAACAACGCTTAATATATTTCACTCTCGATTATAAAAATTTAGAGCAACTTATTTATGACAGTTTTTTAAAGCAATCATCTCTAGCTTAAGCCTTCAAATTTTGCCAGCATGCAAGATGTAATTTGAGAGTATATTAAAACTGATTCATTAAATTTACTGTAAAAGGCAGAATATTCTAACTTTTACTCGATAAAAGAGTTATTAAAGGCGATTTGTTCGAGCTATATGACGATTATTTTGCACCAAGTGATAAAATGAAGAGATTGAGGGCACAAATAACGCGACTGACTTCCCTGTCGATTTTCTGTTCTGAAGTTAAGTGTTTCTTGCGGACGATTTAATGTTATCAGTTCAGCTTGAGTTTGGCGAGGTGATATTTTCTACGTTAAATTGAAATACGGGCAGTGAAATATGTATGCTGTACAAAACTGGCTTCGGGTTTCTGTTATATTAAGGTGTGTTCCTTGACTATGAGGCTAATGTGTTGGTATGACAGTAAACTGATTAACATGGAGTTATATATGAAGTTAGTTGAGAAGTATACAGATACACATAGCCTACTCTGAATTCAAATTTTGCAGTAAGTGTACGTCGGTTAATTATTCTTTCTGTATAAGCAGGAATATTTTTTCTTGTGAAAATTTGGAGAACAATTATAATCTAAATACTACTCACTTTAAGCTCCCAAAAGTTGGTTTACAAATGTATTTCAGGAGTCTAGAACTGTGAAGCCATCATTTAAGCTGTAAATATCAACAATTTTAGTATTCGTATCAGTCTGGGAGACTTATAGTAAATAGATCTACAACATGTCCTCTTGACTTAATGGTGATGCTTTCGCAAAACCTGTTTAGTAACTACTATGGTTAACGTTTGTAGCTCGGCAACGTATCTGTGCAAGAATACATAGAATAGAATAAGGCAATAGAATCCATTGGTTAATTCTTGAGTTGGTCCATTCAGTAGTTGTTGGTTTCAGAGTCGACTAATGAGATACAGCAACTGTCATTCGTTAGAAATGGTTCTTGCTGGTATATTTTCTTCTCCAGTCGGCATGTCTTATTTTTGGACTAGAGGAAAGTCTTACTGGCACGCTTGTTTGTGCGATGGATGTTTTCAAGAACTTGGGAAAATTTACTTCACTCTCTGGTAATATAGGTTATAGGGTTATTTTATTCAAGATAATGCTATAAATGGTGTTTACTCCAATAGATGTCGCAAACAAGTATCAATTTCACTACTCAACATTAGGGTTAAAATGTGATATATAATTTGAAATTTAAAAAATGTCAAAAGCGTAGTTTCTAGGTCGGAAAACTCCACTGAAGTTATGAATTACTTTCCAATTAAGTATGGATACATTTTTCCTGTATTTACTGCATGCGTTTTCAGGTAAGCATGAAAACGCAGTAGTTTGTGAGAATTTTGCCTCGAGCGCATCGCTTCCTTCACAAAGTTCTGTTCTGAATACCGTCGTACGAGTAACCGATGTTTCAAATTTACGCAATCAACGAGCCCCAAATTGGAATGCAAATATTCCTATTTGAACTGACAAGCCGATTAAACATGGCTCCCACAAGAGGCGCTTTAAAAGACACTTGTCACTCTTGACTGTTGTGCTATAGGATTAAAAGCGACAGATGCCACGGCGTGTTACGGCCTTACTTTTATTGTCCGGGAAATATTCATTTTTTGTGTTTCTCTTGCACTTGCAGGGGAGACCAGAGCAATGTCAAACTTGACATGTAAAATGAGATTTTTTCATCCAGCATCTTTTTATCTAACAGTTCCATTCTTGCCTGGTGCTCAGAGCTACAGTTGGAGCGAGCACAATTCAAAATGACTCGGTGTTAATTACATCATTATTGTCGACTGATTAATGAAGACAGCGTATGGTAAAATCAACCTTATTTTTCCCAGGTTCGAAAATGAAGACAATTAAAAACCGTTAATTCGTTTGAAGCAGATGAGCTCACTAGACACTGGTGTACTCAGCTACCCTCATCAAAAAAGAGCATGAAAGTTGATAGCTGAGCATCTGAGGGAACACTAGGGAGAAGAGCATTGGAGATGCTGCTATTAACTCATGTAGAGAAGCGTAAACTCTTTGAAGCATCAGATGAATGCGAGGCGATGACTTCGTGTGATCCAGGGTTCATGTGAGCCAGCGAGGATTAGCTTCCAGCAAACTGGCATTAGCGTCTAAATTCGAGTAAGAGATCATTCTGAGAGTGATTGATGTTTCAGGCGCTCTCTGCTAAATTAACTGCTCTACACCACGTGCAACTTAATTGTGACTTTTATACAAATCTGATAGTTTTGATGTCACATTCAAAAAGATATTTGTAACAAAATTTTTGATAATGTTGCTCTAAAATCATGCATTTCTTTTTTGATATGGAAAAGACAAGAATTATCAGTTACCTAATTACCCGGTATTTTAGGATTATTTGTTCGGATGTTGTTCTGAGTGAGCTTAGCAAATGATATTCTTTGACAGGTTGCAAAGATTTACAAACGAAAAGAGTACGCCACTGGACGTGAATCTTTGACGATTCCCAATAACCGTCAAAACTTTGGCGTAAAACTTAATGGAACATCACCTGAAATTTCCGGCCAGCGTCCATATTGTGATGTATAATTTTTACTCTGTTCATATTTGCAGTTTCCTTCTTTTTCTTCAATATATTCGATACCTTTTTAAAGGCGCCAGCGCGCAAGCAATAATTGGTGAATATGAACTGATTTTACTTTTTAATTCTTTATTCTTCGTTTACTTTCAAGTTCTGGTCCTTTGATAGGAACCACTTTCAGCGACAGTTATTAAACAATTTTAAATCCTTTTGTATCTTTTGACGCCGGAAAATCTCAAATTGGAGAGAATTTTAATCGCTCTCTAAAAGACATCTTGCTCTGGAAACAGCCTAGTTTCTATATTAAGTTATTTTCTTTTGTGCCGCACAGA
This sequence comes from Trinorchestia longiramus, assembly GCA_006783055.1. Lineage (NCBI taxonomy): Eukaryota > Metazoa > Arthropoda > Malacostraca > Amphipoda > Talitridae > Trinorchestia > Trinorchestia longiramus. Next base: position 46,087 of record VCRD01004046.1, read on the forward strand.
AGCTTTGAAACTTCCATTCATAACATCTGCCGGTCTCCAAAATGGACTTGGATTTTCCAAGAGAAATTTGAGTAAGTCCTTCACGAATATGGACCCAGAATACGGGAAAATTTATCCCGTGATTTGTGAGCAGTCATCTCCTCGCTATTTGGCCACAAGTCTCGAGCGCCGAAAAATAATGCGAAGTAAAAGCCTGTGGACACTTCCTTAACGAATATGACAGTGCTCTTTATGAGTGTGTTCTGCACTGAAACGCCCTCAAACACTCTAAGTCCGTTGATATAATATGAGCTTTTCACAGGCGGTAAATAAAAGACTCATTTCAATAGAATCTTGATGATTAGTGATGCGAGTATGGATGTAGCAACCGTAAGTTCTCAAGTCTGGTGATTACTTGCAAAGCTGGTCAGCTGAGCTATTCTAAATAAATGTGATAGAAACCAGTGATTTTGCCTGCTTGAAACTAGTTATTACTTTTACAACCTCAATAAAATCGTTAGATTTTTAAAGGTACGGTTGTCGTTAATGTAAACGATTTACATAGATCAAATGTTAAGAAATTAACGTACTAACAAGCACACACATATACTGTGTCTTGGCTAGTGTGATGGACAGTTGCGTTCTTAAAATGGAACTGTAACACCAATGAATGCAGTGCACCAACTGCTGCAACACGTCTGGCAGTGCAAGATTGTGTCGTGTTGTTCGTCTTGAACAGTGAGCTCCTCAATTCAAATTTCATATTATGAATGTTATTCATTATTTTCAAAAAGCAGTGCTAGACTTGCAAGATCGATCAAATTGTACCGTGAATTTGCATTTTTAGGTTCATGGATAATTTATTGGTGCTATTGAGATCAACGTTTGACAATAGACGAGCTGGCGGGGCTCCAAGAAGCAGTTGTAAAATCCCAACACAATTTGAAGTGAAGCTGTAGACGCAGTGTTTGCAGCCCGTAACTGTTAGTGCAGTTTGCTGTTATTATTGTATCCCGTAACTGTTAGTGCAGTCTGCAGCCGTTATTGCAGCCTATAACTGTTCAGTGCAGTCTGTAGCTGTTCAGTGCAGCCTGTAGCTGTTCAGTGCAGCCTGTAGCTGTTCAGTGCAGCCTGTAGCTGTTCAGTACTGCCTGTAGCTGTTCAGTGCAGCCTGTAGCTGTTCAGTGCAGCCTGTAGCTGTTCAGTGCAGTCTGTAGCTGTTCAGTGCAGCCTGTAGCTGTTCAGTGCAGCCTGTAGCTGTTCAGTGCAGCCTGTAGCTGTTCAGTGCAGTCTGTAGCTGTTCAGTGCAACCTATAACTGTTTAGTACAGCCTATAACTGTTCAGTGCAGTCTGTAGCTGTTCAGTACAGCCTGTAGCTGTTCAGTGCAGCCTGTAACTGTTCAGTGCAGCCTGTAGCTGTTCAGTACAGCCTGTAACAGAGATGGCACACCGTATCGAATAACTGCACATGGGTGTTTCAACATCAGCAACAAGAAGCAATAGTCCTAATAACTGTAAGAACAGAAGACCTGCTGCAACATCTGGTCGTCGTTAGACTGAGTGTGAGAAACAATTGCAGTCCATGTGACGCTCTTGGAAGACTCGTTTTGTCAGAGAATGTTCTCTTATTGATACAAATAGAGTTGGAGACCGTCCAGCTGAACCCTTGGGGGTCTAGGTGGTCACAAACAACCAAGTCAAAAAGAAGTGGAAAGAAAAAGCGAGTGAATCTTGCAATGAGTAAAATATTGCTGGAAAAATTAAATTGTCGCTGAATTATAGTCGATGTGAATTATAAGAGAATGACGGCCGATGCACGAAATAAATAAACTTAAAAATGGATGTTAGGTGGAGTACAGTTTATGAAAGAATGGTCAAGTGAAGGAAGAGGAGTTTGACAGGAGAGAAGAGACAGGAGTTCTGACGAGGTTTGTGTTGCTGGTTACAGCTAATGAGATAACAAGGCAGGTCCTAGTGAACACAGCAGGTCCTAGTGAACACAGCAGGTCCTAGTGAACACTGCAGTTATGCAGCACTTGATGAGGGCTCGTGTTGATGAAGCCTCTGACAACCTCTGTATGCTGCTGCTGCTGCTGAGGCTTGTGGTGGTGCTGCTGCTGCTGCTGAGGCTTGTGGTGCTGCTGCTGCTGCTGCTGAGGCTTGTGGTGCTGCTGCTGAGGCTTGTGGTGCTGCTGCTGGAGTTTGCTCAATACTAGTGCTAATTTTTGTATTGTATTACTGTTCATAAGTTATGCACTTTTGTCAAATTCGTTGCCTGGATTTTTTCCTGCAAGTGTATCAGGTGCTTCCAAGACTTCATTTTGAGCATATTATTCACAATGTGTGCAGCAGACTATTTTCTTCTGTTTTCAATGTCTTTTATGGAAATTAATTGAAATACCGAATGCCGACGTAGACTGGTTATAGATGAATCGCGGAGTACCTAGTTTAGTCCGGGAAAATTGCAGTTCAATTACTCTATTACAGCAAAAACAAGTCAATAAAACTTAACAAAGTATTAAATTTTCACCAATATTATGATCAATATAATTTTTTAATTTTACGTATTCCAAAGAAAAGCTGGCGTAAACAATGCAATTTGAGGCTCATGTACAGCAGTTATTGCAGTACGAGCGTGTCATCTAGTCTTAATTGTAAACAAACATTGATTGAACTAACTTAATCCAAACTATTTTCCACACTATAAAATATTTGTTTACCCCAACGTTTTATGAACTAATTTTATTACACAATATTTGTTTGCTCTGGGACTCTGGTGATTTGCTTGCAGAATTTATGCTTTTTGAGTGCATGGTTAATTTCACACTGAAAACACGACTGTACTTAATATACATTGATAAACAAGTTTTATTTGATGATAAAGTTATTGACTGTGTGTAAAGGTAAACGGTGAAATGGGATTCCTATAACATGAGTATTTTTACAGTTATCATTCCAAGAAAAATGGCATGACCAATCATGTTGTTCTATTGACCTAAGCGATGAAATTATTATTATTTGATTATTTCCCCTCAGCGATGCTCAGAAAAAGTGGAAGTAAATCTCCAGCAGCCAGAAGTTAGTTAAATCCTGGGATCAATATCCGTGGATTATGTTTGAACATTGTGTGTAGTTAATGAACGTGGAAGAATATTCATTTCACTATTCCTTCGAGCGTGATTCATTTTTGAGAGATTTTTCTCGAGTCTTTCAGAATTAACAAGTACATTAGTTGAAGGTCTTAGTTAAGAGCGGTGACGGTGGTCCAGTGCGATGTCTCCTACGGGCAAGGAAAAATTCCACTCAGTCAACAGAGTTCTTGAATGAGATGGTATTTGACTGTGCTTGTTTGTGTGCCACATCAGTGTGACTGATATTAATGCATTACAGCTTGGAAATCGTGCGTGGCTATCATAACAGTGTATGCATGGCAGGTGTGTGTGCAACGTGTGCGTGTCAGGTCCCAATGACTGGTCACGGATGAGTGTTGAAGGCGAGAACAGCTCAAGATGCATGCATCAGTGAGTAAGTTCGATGTTCATGCAAATGTGTGTGTAGAGTTTGTGTTGTAACTTCTGTCATGAGTTTATTGTGTTCCACATCAGACACGGTGAGAGTTATGCATTGGAGTTGTTTAGTAATAAGTTTATTTGACTTGTGCACATCAACGTTTAAAACTCAGCTAGCAGTTAGCGCTTCTCTATTATTTTCTCGCTATGTCAAGACTTTCTCACGTTATGAGATAAGGATTTCTCCTGGCACGTCTCTAAAGGCTGTAATAAAGGAGTGCGCCGCTTGAACAGCAGAAACAATGAACGTTTTTTTATAAACCGTGGAGAAAATAGCTCTCTAATTATACCGTACCTACTTAGTTTCTCATTAGACAATCGCACCTCATATTTATATAACATCGCGGTTAGTAACCTGCCGAAGACAGTTTTTGTACAATCAATATCGTTAACATAAAATAGAAATAAATATTGCAACTGGAACGAGCTGAGTGGCCCATTCTTGTGTTGTTGCCAAAATCCCATGCCGTCAAACTCAAATCACGCACAGGCAACAGAGAAGCGATGTCTCTTTTCTTCTCATTGTGTTAGTGTTAGGGTTCAGTAATATCCATTGGAGAGACTCATTCAGTGGCATTGGATGCAAAATTTCAGTTCTTGAAGTTACTCATTTTGATACGCTTCAACAAATCAATCAAGAGCAGGTAACAGATTATGGAGCTCTGAGTAACGAGAAGTTCTTTATTTCCCCATGCACTTGAACAGCACTTGTCATGAGTGATTATGGAGACTGAAATACAGTCTTTGCTCGGGATACCTGTGCGGTAACTCTCATATAATAATAGTGTGATATAATACTAATTATATAACATAAACATAATGTTTCATTTATAATTTTTGTGTTACACTAATCAGAGACGAAGGCATAGATGTTTAGCATGATCATTTTTCTGGCATTTGTGTTGGGTACTTTGTACTTTATTTCAGCCTCAGTATCGAAGAGGGTCACTTGATTATATGTGTTTTTGTAGGAGCATCAACATTGACTAGTATTTGTTATTTCACTAGTGTTCGTCTCTATTATTAGCATTAATTCGAACTAGAGTATGTGCCTTTATTTTGGATTCAGTGTACGAATCCCGTGTTTTTATAAGTCAGTTTTATTCATTGCGAAATGAGGAGTATGCCCTCTTGTTTTTCATTTCCTGTGCTAAATATTTGCATTGGATGGAGTATGGGTGAAAAACTCCAATCGAAAATCTGTAAAAAATTCTGCCGGAGATAAAAAGATCAAAAGAATCACTAAACAGAAACGTGAATTTTGTGTTCATATCATCCATTCCGTTGATCGTAACGAATCTTGCTTTTGATCTAATGATGCTTTTCAGTTCATTTGGTGTCCTTCATCCTGTGAAATGATTAGAAATAAAATCATACCTAGAGTGAAAGCAAATTGCATTGCAGCTGGAATTAAAAATGTTCCATAAAAAAGAAAGATTATCAGCTTCCTACTTCTCCAAAATGTTTTCCCGTGAAACCCACCACAACCTCCGTGGCTTAGAAGCAACATCAGTAGCACTGCAACCAGCCTGTGCCATGTGTGCTGCTGAGAGTCATGAGGCCACCACGCCATGAGGCCACCACGCCATGAGGCCACCACGCCATGAGGCCACCACGCCATGAGGCCA
>VCRD01004047.1:2459-23949 GCA_006783055.1 Trinorchestia longiramus
AGCAACCTTACAACAAGATTGCAGGCAGCAACCTTACAACAAGATTGCAGGCAGCAACCTTACAACAAGATTGCAGGCAGCAACCTTACAACAAGATTGCAGGCAGCAACCTTATAACAAGATTGTAGGCAGCAACCTTATAACAAGATTGTAGGCAGCAACCTTATAACAAGATTGCAGGCAGCGAAGACATTTTGCACAGCTGAGAAACCTTACTTCTGTTGTGAAGATTCTTCTCACACAGTCTTCAGCTCCAGCAGTGACTACTGATTTAATACTGAAAATATGGGGCCAATATCCTATGACAAACTGCAGTTTTTGGCCATAATTTCGTAATATTATTGTCAAGGATTGATACTTTGTACAGGGTGCGACAACATAAGTTCCTTTTTTGCCATTCAAAAAAATGATGAAAAAAGGAAGTTATGTTGTCGAATCCTGTATTTACGTTGACGTATTCCACCACGCATTTGCCAGGAACAATGTTCGAAGAATAAGAATTATTGTTATTATTATTATTATTATTATTATATAATTATCATATACCTAGTTTAACCACCGCCGCCACAACAATTCAACAACACAAATATAATAAACTAACACAGTTCACAAACCACCAGCTTGGTCGACTAATGAGCAAACCTGCTTGTGATGCGAGAAGTCCCGGGTTCGACATCCGCTGCCGCGGTGGTCGGATTGTATAGACTATAGACCATCGGCGGCTGGAATTACGGCATGGGACTTGGGTACAGACCCATGAATGGGCCAAAAGGCTCGCTCCTATTGCCTCATTCTATTCTAAACGTATCACGACAACAGTACGCTTTACATCTTACCTGTATGCCGGAGGTGGATTTGCCTGTACAGAGCAGATCAAAGCAATAGATCCTTTGGAGGAAACTTGTTGCTTCCGGTACTGATCTATGATCGGTATGTCCGGCGCTGATCTGCCTAGCGGATCTAAAGAACGCACCAAACGTGTGTTGTAATAAAGCGCCATGAATCGCAAAAATTAGAATGAAATGCTATTAAGTGTTTTATGGAAAAGAGTACATTATTTTTCAATAATTTAGAAAAGACGAAAATTAAGATCGAGATACGATGATAAGGAAAATGCTTCAAGAATTTCACGTGCTGAAAAATTAGAAGACAACAGAAGCCAAGAGGTGCAGGAACAGCTTTTCTCGAGTATGATGAGTAAATGAATAGAAAAGTTTAGAGAAGATAAAAATGTTGTTATGGCTTCAGTTTTGAGCCCCGCTTAATTTATAAATGTTACCTCGCATGTATGAGCAAATATTGAAATGTGTTTGGCATAAGACTTGGGTAGCACGGCATGGGACTTGGATAGCAAGCATAGGACTTGGGTAGCACGGCATGGGACTTGGATAGCACGGCATGGGACTTGGATAGCAAGCATGGGACTTGGGTAGCACGGCATGGGACTTGGATAGCAAGCATAGGACTTGGGTAGCAAGGCATGAGACTTGAGTAACAACCAAAAATTGAACCAATCTGCTCGTTTCTATTGTCCTATTATATTCAAAAGATAACAAAACACTTCTTGGAACGACTTTCTGTAAAAAAAAGAAGCTAATGTTTCCTATTTTCTCGTTTATTGCCTTAAATCTCCCTGTAACATTTTTTTAATATTCCTGATTCCTACTTAAAACCCCTTTTCATACAAGTTCTACTCAACAAGTGTCATGAAAAGAGCTTTCAATAAGCCAGAGCTAACTTACATCTTAAACAAATCTAACACGATACGGAAAAACAAACGCAAAATCTCACTCTGGCAAAGACTCGCTGAAGAACACCGTATAACCGAAACGCTTTACAAGAGATTGATCAACGACTTTGAATGCAGTAAAACATGTCATTTAACGACAAAGATGAAAAACGAGAATGAAGAAACTCGATCAATCGAGATGTTCCGCCGCCAACAACCACCACCTTGTTCTTCATTTACAAAATTTTGATCAACGATTTTGAATACAGTAAAGCATGTCATTTAACGATAAGGATGAAAAATACGAGCCAAGATGTAAACTTCAGTGGAATCAAGAAAACGTGAAGCTGTACACACGCACCTGGTATAAGGCTTGACTTTCTTCTTGGAATTTTCGGAGTTGGATCTCTTACTTAAGAATTTTCAAACAAGCTTGCCGTAAGATTGCTACATTGGAATTAACCATTTAACGACCAAGTTATTTCTCAACTGAACGAAACATTGCGTTAATTACCACTTATCTTTACCCGTTTTTAAGAAATTTTGCGCAACTTTAGAACGAAACATTCAGAATATGGGACTAAAGGGAATGATTTCTAATGGACTTCCTACCTACTATACATATATAGTATGAAGGGCTCCAATGGGTCAATACTTAGGGTTTTGGATGATTTCGGAAACCTTACCTGTAGGTTGGAGAAGGGTTTGCTTGCACACTGCAGATCATTGCCACAGATCCGAGGGATCTGGTTTGTTGTTTACGTAATTGATCTATGATGGGAATATCGGGTGCAGATCGCCCCAAAGGATCTAAGAAAATCAATGTGTGAGTTTACCTTTGAAAAATGAAACTTGCGGGAAACGATCCAAGCAGAGAAATAATAAATGCATACAGAAATGACCATACGAGTACAGGTCAAGTAAACATTACTTGAGACAAATGTAAGGAAAGTTCAAAAAATACGTTACAAAATTGTAACGTCAGATAAAACGCAAAGAGATCGACGAGTCAGTCCAATTATTTTGGATCAGTGTTTCTCAAAGTCTTTTCTAATGATTTTCAATTGATTTTCCACCACCCCTAATGATTATATTACTGTATATTATACAGTAATATACGCCCCCCATTCAAGGCGTACCCTCCTACCGCCCCTTGCATTTCCTCGACGCCCTCAGGGGGGCGGTACGGACCACTTGGAGAAACACTGGTTTGGATGATGAGAAGCACAATGAAGTAATGAGTGGTTTGAAAATTAGATGAATAGCCAGAATGGATGACGATGAAAGAAAGCCAAAAATGATTTAAAAAGAAAATGACATTAATGCTTCGAAGAAAGCACGGTGGAATACAGCTCTACCGTCTTTCCAGAAAAAGCAGGTATGTGGTGGATTAAAGAAAAAATAAGCGAGTTTACGCTTTAGCGAGAGCAGTAGAATTAAAAATGGAACACTGCCCATTATTAGTATTATAACGACGTAATCTATATCATTGAGATGACATGTATGTAGTATTAACAAGTTAAGTGCGGTTACCTAGCTGGTGCAAATCTTTACTTTGTACACACAGTCACTAAAAAGCTTTGAAAAAATTACAGAACCTAACGTGAGTGACCCACCGGTGGATCACTTCACACTTAACGTGTTAATAAGTTGAAGGCATTCTTTTTCACAGTACAAGCCTTTTTGGTCGAGGATCACAATTATCGGCGACACATATCAGTAATTCCCCGCTTTCCACGTTCAAAAAATTCGCATTTTGCGTACGCAAAGACATTCTTCCTGGCACAGTATGAGCTGCTCGGCCAAAGTCCCGATTATGTATTTTGCACGGGGTGTCCAAAAAATGTACACATCAGTATCAACGATATCGATATGAAAGCTTACCCGAAATTATCAATTTTGAAATTTTGCATAGAGCGATTTCACACCATCGGGTGAATTCATACCATCGGGCGATTTCATACCATCGGGCGATTTCATACCATCGGGCGATTTCATACCATAGAACGATTTCATACCAATTCCCGTCGTCTGATAATAGGGCTGAATGTACGAATAACATCAGATAATATTGTAGATGAATATATAACATCAGACAATATTGTAGATGAATATATAACATCAGACAATATTGTAGATGAATATATAACATCAGACAATATTGTAGATGAATATATAACATCAGACAATATTGTAGATGAATATATAACATCAGACAATATTGTAGATGAATATATAACATCAGACAATATTGTAAATGAATATATAACATCAGACAATATTGTAAATGAATATATAACATCAGAGAATATTGTAGATGAATATATAACATCAGACAATATTGTAGATGAATATATAACATCAGACAATATTGTAAATGAATATATAACATCAGAGAATATTGTAGATGTAATTCAGTATTCGCGATCATGGCGAATAGGAAAAAGCTTTCCCCGAAAACGGCTGCAGCAACAATTCCGTAGTTTTTTGAAGTAATTGAACATCCAGTTCTTTGATGGCACTGAATATCCAACTCTTTGATGCTACTGAACATTCAGTTCTCTTTGATGCCACTGAATTTCCCTTTCTTTGAAGCTATTGAACATCCAGTTCTTTGAAGTATTGAAAGATCCAGTTCTTTGATGTTAAACATCCAATTCTTAGATGCTATTGGATATCAAGTTCTTTGAAGCTATTGGAAATCCAGTTCTTTGAAGTAATGCAAGATCCAGTTCTTTGAAGTAATGCAAGATCCAGTTCTTCGAGGTGATTGGATACCCCGTTCTTTTAAAAAATCAAACATCTCCACAAGGTGTCTCAAATCTTACCTACGTTACAGCGACGATTCACCTTTATTTTCATCCTAGCACCACAAATCAACAATACAGGATACAAACGGATCCATCTCACCTGTACAAAGGAGGAGGGCTGGCTTGTACGCTGCAGATCAAGGCTATGGATCCAAATGATTTAACTTGCTGCAGCTTGAGACGATCAACAATAGGAATATCCGGTGCAGATCTTCCCAGAGGATCTACGAAAAGTTTCCGATTTTTTAGTGTCATATTATTGATGGAAATCGCGTTCGTTGATGGAAAGTGCCTCCGGGGAACTGGTGAACTTCAAGGTGAGTGATAGGAAAGTTGATCGATGAAGATACTTGTTGTAGGATAGGAAAATCATGTGCACGATGAAGAGAGGTGAATAAAAGAAAAATAATAAAGAAAAATTGAAAATATCTACAGCATGCAATGCCTCACTATGCACTAAAGATTTCAACACAATGTGATAGTATATTATCAGGCGATTCAAGTCAGAGCTAATAGGGAATAAAAGCCTCGTTGATAAGAAGTACCTCGAAAATTAGGATTTATGCGCGTATAAAATTTTCAAGTATTCTTTTTTAGTTATTTGAAGTAATTGTAAAGCTTATAGGATGAGATCTCAAAACTTGTAAGCTGTTCAATGCTAGTTATTAACACATTCATTGCAGTATGACCTACCGGTGGGTCATTCAGGTTAGGTTCTGTAATTTTTTCAAAACTTTCTACTAGTGACTGTGTGTACAAAGTAAAGATTTGCACCGGCTAGGCAACTGCAATGAATGTGTCAAGTGTTGGAGAAGAGAAATAACTTGTTTGATAGTTCTAGGAAACTAAATTGGACAGAGAGAAGGAAGGTAATTTTTAGACAAGGTAATGAACACTAAATGCGTAAATAATTCAAGAAATGAACTTCTATTCAAATTCGTGTTGATGGCAGCTAGTCGTGATAGTGTAACCCACAAATTAAATTTGGAGTTAACAAAATCCAAAGACGGCGAGAAATCCGAAGACTATGGAATCCAAAAGATTAGTCCTACTAAATCAAGGGTTCCTAACCTGGGAAATTCGCAATTACTCAATCTTTTTTAGCGATAGATCACCCTTATAAAAAATGGGGTTACTCAGAGCAACAGTTTTTTAGTTGCGGTATTTTCTAAAACACCACAAATATTTTTCTAAAAATAGTGCAAATATTTTCTCAAAAAGCGAGCGCTTTTTCTCAAAGCTCGCTGTCACTTCAGAAATCAAATTATAATCCATCGTATTTCTCTTGAAGAAGTAAAACTTAACTTAAATTTGTCTAGGGTTGCTAAAACTTCATTGCAGCCACAGTCACTTTGTGTCCCTTCAACAACATCAACCTAAATTTTCCATGGGTTGTCAAAATTCTTGCAAGAACAGTCACATTGTGTTGCTTTTGTGTCTCCTGAAGTAAAAACCAATCTACATTTTCCTGCTTACCAATAAGAAGGGACAGGCGACGCTTGTGCGCTGCAAATCATAGCAAGAGGATGTGATGCAGTCACTGATTTCTTGACGTATTCTCCTTCAGTTGGGAGGTCAGGGGCAGTTCTGCCCAAAGGATCTACGGAAGTGTAATTACTGTGACTGAAAAGCACATGCTCCGCACTCCACTGGTTTAGTTACAGGAAACAACGAGAACGTGAAAATTTCACGACGTTAAGGTCTCAACAAAAAAATATGAAAAGATTCAACTGATCGAGAGAGAAAGAGGATGAAGGTAGTAAATCTTCAGGAAGAAAAGTTTTGGATCTTAGTTCATACAGATGTCTGAAGACGTTTAGTATATATACGTGTTATTTTTCGTTGTTTTTGAACACCGCTAATCGTACTATTAGGTTGTTACAAAAATAATGGCCACTCGAAGGTCTGGAAAGCTTCTGAAATCGGCCATTATTTTTGTAAAAACCTAATATAAACGTGTTCAATAATGGTCTAATACGCTAGTACATGGTGGCCCATCAGTTATTGACCCTTTTAAAAACGCTATAACTATAAAACAACTTAACAAGGATAGGTGTTAACTGTTATTAGTATACATACGTCGAAAAATAACTTTAAAATCCCCTCTTCAATATAAAAGTAACTTCATCTCTCTAACATTCCTAGTTTTCTAGTTATAGCGTTTTTAAAAAGGTCAGTAGCTTATGGGCCACCCTGTATAATTTAATGCTAAGTTATAGCAAAAAAAAAATACTTTTGTCCAAGTGTTGCACACAAACATACAACACTAGTTGGTGACAGTGTGTCCACATCGAGCCCCACACGGTAAAAAATATCATTGGATCTTACTTGTACGAGGGGACAGGTGATGCTTGAGCGTTGCAGATCATGGTCACATAGGAAGAAGATCTCACAACCTTTTTAAAGAGTTCCGATTCACTCGGCAGATCTGGAGCTGATCTTCCAAGAGGATCTATGCGAACATTAAGTTTGATATCATCATCCATGCGAGATTTAAATATTGCTCATTCGATAGAACATTGAAAATTACATCTTTATGCAAATAAATAAAAAGAACAGAACCTTATACAAGGTGTCAGAAAAATGTATACATTTTTAAAAGGCTACAGTTTGATATTACTGGTGTTAGGAGGGTGGGTCAGGTCTCATTCGAAAGAATAAGTTCTTAAGTTATAATTTGTATCCAGAATACGTTGTTATCCGCCTTATGAATACCAGTAGTACCTAAACTACAGCCTTTTAAAAAAGTACATATTTTTTTGGGACACCCTGTATAAGTACTGACATGCCAATCGAAAGCGTGAGAATTTATACTGATGTAGAAAATGCATATGAGCTGTAAATAATAGTGTAAAACAAGTGTCACCGCAGCATAGGAAAAAACCTTCTGTGAAGTTTTGTGTACGGAAAAGAAATGAACAAAGGTCGACACTTGAAACTGTCCCATCAGGGTTCCCAACTGTCCCATCAGGGTTCCCAACTGTCCCATCAGGGTTCCCAACTGTCCCATCAGGATTCCCAACTGTCCCATCAGGGTTCCCAACTGTCCCATTAGCGTTCTCAACTGTCCCACCAGGGTTCCTAACTGTTCCATCAGGATTCTCAACTGTCCCACCAGGGTTCCTAACTGTCCCATCAGGATTCCCAACTGTCCCATCAGGGTTCCCAACTGTCCCATCAGGATTTCCACACAATGTTCACTGGCTGGATATCGTTGTGGACGACCGTATATTGAAGGAGTCTATTTCTGCAGGATTGTTTGGATAATTATAGTCAATAAATACCCTTATCTAATCTTCACTAAAATTTGTGCTTCGCATCCAAGCAAAAATAAATGAAGAATGATCTCATTTTTTAGACACATCCTCGCTGAAAAACATGCGCATTTCCGCATTTCCAGATGTCACTGATATCTGAAGGTATCAGTGCCTGAAGGAACGCTGTTTGAAGGTACGAATGTCACTAGGCATCGCGTTACCACACGAATGTTGTCAAGTGAACGCTGTTTGAAGGTACGAATGTCACTAGGCATCGCGTTACCACACGAATATTGTCAAGTGAACGCTGTTTGAAGGTACGAATGTCACTAGGCATCGCGTTACCACACGAATATTGTCAAGTGAACGCTGTTTAAAGTTATGATTGTCGTTAAATATTGAGTTACCACACGAATATTGTCAGTTTCGGCCAGTTTTCTTGTTGGTGGACAGACGAAGTTATCGAACAATACCTGTAACTAGGAGGAGGCGAGGCCTGGGCGCTGCACATCATTGTGATGGAGGTCGAAAAAGTGGCGAATTTTCTGATAAATTTGGATTCACCAGGCAGGTCGGGGGCAGATTTTCCGAATGGATCTAAGCGAATGAACAAAAAATAAATCTTTCTCAGCCCATTTTTTCAGCTGAAATAATCCAAATAGCCCAAAATTTCATGGAGGATTGTAGAACGAAAAGAAAACTTAGTATACACTAGAAAGAATGCTAAAAAATGGAAGACTGATGCGTGTACTTTTTCATTAAAAGAAACAGCACTCATGCACGCGTTGAAAATTTGAACTCAAATTTTTCTCCAACCAAATGTAGTGTCTGTAGCAGAGTGTTAAGAATGACTTGTAGGGGAATAAATTAAGCAGTAACCATCTGAAACTCTATTCAAACAAATAGCATCCACTAGACACTGAATGTGAGCTTAGTGCAGAGGTATGAAAGCGAGCGCCGTGGCAGAATAAGGTTAGTACAGGGTGCGGCAACATAACTTCCTTTTTTTGAAAGGAACTTTCTTTGAAAAAAATGAAGTTATGTTGCCGCACCCTGTATGTGCGTACACAAGAGAAGTTGAAAGTTATGGATGCAATCAAAAAAGTCGAACTGATACATATTGTGATTATAGTATGAAGTTTCGGATAGAGAACCGGGGTTCGGATAAAGAACCGGGGTTCGGATAGAGAACCAGGGTTCGGATAGAGAACCGGGGTTCGGATAAAGAACCGGGTTTCGGATTAAAGAGGCCGATTTCAGATATAGAGCGGACTTCGGATGAAAAGGCGGGTGTTTGGACAACGAAGCAGGAAGGATTTGTTCCTAGATGACCCTCTTATGTTTAAAAAACAATCAGTACCGTGTGTGCCTGCCTCTAATCAGAGTACGGTGAAAAAAAGAAAGGGCCCATCATTCAGCTACCTTTTTTGTGTATCGAAAATGATTTTTAAACTGCTGTGTGAATTATACCCGAGTGAAGAGATTATAAAATAATAAAGTTTAAATAATGTGGACGTTAGTTTTCAAGTTTCTTCGTGGACATTAAGAGGGGAATGTTTCAGACCACCTTTAGGGGATCTGAAAATCAAGCAATTTCTCAGATCATCTGTAGAGGAACTGAAACTCAAGCAATTTTCAGATCACCTCTAGACGATCTGAAAATAAAGGAATATTTAAAAAAAAAACAATTTCTCAGATCACCTCTAGAGGATCTGAAAATCAAGCAATTTTTCAGATCACCTCTAGACGATCTGAAAATAAAGGAATATTTAAATAAACCAATTTCTCAGATCACCTCTAGACGATCTGAAAATCAAGAAATATTTCAATACAGGAATATTTGAGATCACCTATAGTTGGGAACTGGAGAAGCCTGTGCACTGCAGATCATTGTTGCTGATTCCCCTGATCTCATTTCGATCTTGACCAACTGATCTCTGCTGGGCAGATCAGGAGCAGATCTGCCAAGAGGATCTGGAGAAACGGTATCAGTTTGTCGACCATTGATTTTATTTTACGTAGGCGAGTATTTTCATCTTGACGTAAGTATTTTAACTTATCTAGGCGAGTATTTTCATTTTGACCTATGTATTTTAACTTTCCTAAGCGAGTATTTTTATTTTACTTAGGAAAGTATTTTTCATCATACTCAGGTGATTATATTTATCTTACCTATACGAGTATTTTTTCTCTTACCTAGGCGAGTATTTTTTATCTTACCTAGGCGAGTATTTTTTATCTTACCTAGGCGAGTATTTTTTCTCTCACCTAGACAAGTATTTTTATCTTACGTAAGCGAGTATTTCTATCATAACTTAAGTATTTTATCTTACCAAGGCGAGCAAACAATCTTTAAAAAAGAAGAGGAAACTGAATGATAGAAAAACAAAAGAATGGTAGAAGTAGTCAAAGCCAGGAGAATCTTGAATGAATGGTGCGTTGCTTCTGTGCATATAACCGTAACATACAATGTAGAAAACAAGCTCCTCGAATTCAGTACAGTTTACCCACTATTTTTTTTAAATGTTCTGAAAAGCGAGATCTATAATTTCATTTTATATCCATAATACGTTGTCACCCAGCACAGTGCACATTATGAATACCAGTAGTATTCAAACTACAGTGTCTGAAAAATGTATACATTTTTAGGGACATCCTGCATAATAGTTTTCAAAGTGTCGAAATTGGTCCACATCGTCAATAACTAAAAATCTGCAGGCCATAATTCATGAGCGCAATTTGAATGACACCAAAAATCTACAATCCTTTCCGATACGAAAACCAAGTTGACGAAATCATGAAACACGTTTTCATTCTGCAGTTCTGTCTTGGACACTAAAAAAAGCAATTCGGAAAACTGATGGAATTCGCAACACTTCTCGGCATAACATCCATGGAATAAGTTTTCTTCTCATTCTCCGTGTTTACTCTCAAGAAAAAAGATCATGCAATTGGAACAGTAATTTAACGCATTCATTGTAGTTGCCTAGCCGATGCAAATCTTTACTTTGTACATAGTCACCAGAAAGCTTTGAAAAAATTACAGAACCAAACCTGAGTGACCCACCAGTGGGTCATACTGCAATGAATGTGTTAACCCTCTACCGCCGTACATTTCTCACAGGGAACATGGAAACTAATTCAAATTATGATTATATTATTGGCAGTAGGAATGCCATGCCGGTTAATTTTGACAGAGGACATGTTACTGTTGTTGTACACACAACAACAACCCAAAAATAATGTCACTAGTGCTCAGTAGCAGTCAATTGTTTTTCATGAAATCATAATTTGGGTGGTGTAGGGTTAACTCGTATCCTTTAACCCTATATGGACTATCTAAGTTCATTAGAAATTATTCAGTTTAATCTTGTAATCCGTTTGGTTCAAAATTTGGGAAAATTACATAGGAACATGTAAAGATGCACGATAATTTACGCAACGGTTCCGCCATTAACCAAAAAGATCTCAGTCACTACATGATCAAAATGATCAGAACACCTGTACTCTGGAGCAGGAGACGACTGAGCAGCGCAGATCATTGTCACAGATCTCAAGGATCGGACGGTCATCTTGACGTATTCTTCTTTGCTTGGCAGATCTGGCGCAGATCTTCCGAGAGGATCTATGGTGTCCGGAAACACGATCAGGTAGGATCATATAAAACGAGGCACTAGTTTCGTACATAGTTTTAACGGATAACTACTTTGGACAACTACTTACTTTCAACGGACAACTACTTTAACAGACAACTATTGCTTTTAACGGACAACTACCTACTTTTAATGGACATCTACTTTTGACGTCCGTTAAAGTAGATGTGCAACTACTTGGGACAACTACTTACTTTCAATAAATAACTACTTTAACGGACACTAATTAATTTTAACAGACAACTGCTAATGTATCTTCACTTAAGAAAGAGAATTTTAAGATTAAAATATCGTTTTTACTCTTTCTTCAATTGAACGATCTCGTATCTCAAGCGTTTTCTCTGAGTCCATCTCGTTTTCTTTAGTCGTTGAATATCTTAATTATTTCCGTTAATATTGTTTTCATCATTTGCAATATTAAAGGAAGCTGAAACCAATACTAAACGGAGATAATTAAGATATTAAACGACGAAAGAAAACGAGATGGACTAGAAAAAAATAAACGCTTGAGTTACATTAAAGAAAGAGTAACAACGACATTTTTAAACTTAAAATGCTATTTCATAAGTGAAGATACATTAGCAGTCGTTCGTTCGAAGCAGTCGTTTCTTATTGATAAAAAAAATTGTAGGAACAGAAATTAAAGAACTTCTGAAGAAAGAGAAAAAAAATTGAATGACAAAGTAAACCAATTGCCGATCAACGAGGAAAAATGCACGAAAAGACCAAGATACTGAAATAATTATTTATAAATGAATAAAAGTTTACAAAAAGATCAATGAAAAATATGAGTAAGAAGACAATGGAAGAGCAAAAGACTTGGTTGCTGATACGTACGAGTATTAATTCATGGATTTTTATAGTCGTGTGTAAACATCGAAGAATTTTAAATAAAGCCTTGTATTTTCAAGCTGATTTGTGTTGACGTGTGAATTTCTTGTCTATTTTCTTTTAATGAGTGTATTTTCATGACCTTTTGAATTAATCTGTGTACTCTTTAAGTCAGGTGATGAACCCCATTATATAAGGAAGTATAATTGTTTCAATTCATGTATTTCATCTCAATAGAAGTTATTATAAGTATTTTCAACTATAAAACAGACTGTATTTAAATCCAGTCCGGAAAAATTGATGCCCATTGCTTTCTGCACCTTCCATCTTTCCGAGGTAAGGGAAAGAGATAGAATAATGAACAAAAATCAATTTGAACCGTGAAAATTTTCCGAAAGAAACATGATAAATTTCCATCAACCACAATAAGGTTCCAATAAAATGAAAGGAAATTTTCTCGAAAGAAAGGGAAGTTTCCATCAAACACAATAAGGTTTGAATAAAAAGCTGGAAAAACTTTCCTAAAGAAAGGGAAGTTCCCATCAACCCCAATAAGGTTCGAATAAAAAGCTGGGAAAACTTTCCTAAAGAAAGGGAAGTTTCCATCAACCCCAATAAGGTTCGAATAAAAAGCTGGAAAAACTTTTCGAAAGAAACAACGGAACAAAATGTAAAAAACTTCGCTGCAGTTTGTTCATCAATTTCCGAGACGTAAAAAGCAAAATAAAAAAACATGTTTTGATGATATCAGCCGAGTAAGTTTATGCTCGTAAGTCTATCAGGTCTTGAATTGAGGTCTGAATTTTAGAGCTGAAGCGGAAAAATGACACTGGGGTGAAAAAAACGAGTCGAAAACTCACGTAAATTTGCAGGCTATTATCCGAGACAGAATGCAGAGCAAAGTATCACAAAGAACGCTGAACGAATTATCACAGAATAGAATAGAATAGAATGAGGCTATAGGAACGAACCTTCTGGCCCATTCTTGGGTTGGATAATTACTTCGATAATTATTCGGTTGTTTACCCAAGTCCCATGCCGTATTTCTAGCCGCGTCAACCATGTCGGCGGCGGGATTCGAACCCGGGTCTTCCCGCTCGCAAGCAGATTCGCTCACCAGTCGACCAAGCTGGTGATAATGGAGTACGAATAATCACGGTAGAACTGCGCACGAATTATCAAGGTAAAACACTGCACGCATAACCACGGAAGAAAGATGCATGAATTTTCACGGTAGAATACTGCACGAATTTTTACAATAAAAAGCTGTCAAATAATCATGGAAAAACGATGTATAAATTCTCGTGGTAAAACACTGCACAAATTTTTATGGTAGAACGGTGTACAAATTATCACGGTAAAACGCTGCATGAATTATCATGGTAGAACAGTGTACGAATTATCACGGTAAAACGCTGCATGAATTATCACGAGAGAACAGTGTACGAATTATCACGGTAAAACGCTCCATGAATTATATATCAAGGGAGAACAGTGTACGAATTATCACGGAAGAACGGTGCATGAATGTTCACAGTAGAACACAGCACAAATTATTACGGATTAATGGTGTAAGAATAATTACGGAATGGTGTACGAATTATCACGGAAGAACGGTGCATGAATGTTCACAGTAGAACACAGCACAAATTATTACGGATTAATGGTGTAAGAATAATTACGGAATGGTGTACAAATTATCACGGTAGAACGCTACACGAATTATTGCAGTAGAAGGATTCACGAAATAAAAGGGCATTTCATAGAATTAATTATCACACATGGAACACAACTACGAAAAATTCTGTTGCACAAACAACCTGCAAAACAAAACTCGCAATCAGACTGGAAACTAACGTGGCTTTGAAATCATTAGTCTAAAATCAGCGATAACATTTACGAGGGGAATTTTTTACTTACCACCGATGGGCTATAAAAAACAGCAAATTTATAAAAAATGATAATTTTAGAACTAAAAGTACTGCAGGGTATTGCTTATTTCTTTACATAATCGTCAAAACGGATACAGTCCAAATGCCCGAGGTACGGGCAAATGAACATGACCGCTACGATCGATGCTCCCGCCAAATGTGAGACACGAAGTGTAGCCCTTTTTCTTCAAAAAAAAAGAACGTATTGCTACTGAAATCCATCGCAGAATGAGCAAATTGTACGGTGATATCTTTATGAGCGAGAGTGATGTACGGGAATGGTGTAGAAAATTAAGAAAAGGATGAACCGCCGTCCATGAAGAAGATGAACAAGGGTGCAAGTGGTGATGGACAAGGCCCACCTTCTTCATGGTCAGTGACTCACAAATACGCACATCAATGAGAACTAATTTAGGATCTGTGAGTTGAGGAATTATTTACATACATTAGGGCTTACCAGTAAGAAGGAGGAGGAGATCCCTGAGCGTTACAGATCAATGCAATCGATCCTGAAGATCTGACAGAGTTGTCAGCACGGACTTCAGACGGCAGCTGAGGTGGTGACTTGATTATAGGAGCTAGGGATCATCAGAGATCATCAGGAC
Source organism: Trinorchestia longiramus (assembly GCA_006783055.1). Lineage (NCBI taxonomy): Eukaryota > Metazoa > Arthropoda > Malacostraca > Amphipoda > Talitridae > Trinorchestia > Trinorchestia longiramus. The sequence goes on from VCRD01004047.1 coordinate 17,276, forward strand.
TGTTGCCTAGATCAGTAGTGATTATGGGAGCTAGGGATCACTAAAGATCATCAGGTCTTTCCTAGATCAGTGATGACTATGGGAGCTGGGGATCATCAAAGATCATCAGGACTGTTGCCTAGATCAGTGATGATCATATGAGTTAGGGAATGAAGAAGTAAAATATTCAGGAATGTAACAAATATCAAGGAAGATTTGTTTTTGGATTTAAAATCGAGACAAATGATCGTAAGCGAGATTATTGTATGATCTACAGATAGTAATATTAAAACAATTCATAAAAATATTTCACCATAATATTTTGATCAAAAGTGGCAATGATACACCATAAATCGGACATTTGTGTTCATTACTTCAAATGTTCAAAATGCCCTCCACTCTGAGCCAAAAACACTCCGCGATGTCATGGTTTGGCCCCAGAATGAGAAATCAAGGGTGGTATAAGTCTGGAGTGTATGGAGGCTAGTGTTGAACCAGTCCTAGTCAAAACCGAGCATAAAATGCACACCGCCAGCTTAGATTCCTTGTGTGCCCGACTGAGAATTTCCATCAGGGGCTGCTCGTAGGTCTTCTACTTGAGACGTATTCTCAGAACAAGCCAGATGGTTCCATAGCTTAAACCTAATATGTTTGCTGCTCTATGATTCATTGTTGCCCTATGGACCTCCTGAGCTCCGAAGAGGACTAAGTAAGTAGTAATATGTCTGCAGCTTGTCTACCGCGGAATTTTGGATTTTGTTCGAAAAAAACTCTTAATTGTTTCTGATTTCTCTAATGCCACAAACTTTTTGCGATTAAGGACCTGGGGTTAGACTGAAGCTGTTTAGTTAAATCTCTTCACAATCCTATTCAATATTTCAACCCTGGGGTGGACAAATTTAATCCTGAATGCCTCTTGAACTTGGATGCCCTTTAATTTGGCTCGGAAACCCGAATGTGAAGATAAACGATGACTGTTGATCCGTGAACGGAGAATTTTCACGGTTTCATTCGTCGTGAAATGACGAGTGGGGCGGAGTACTTGGGCCATTTTTGAGGATAATACTTTCGAGATCATATAACATGATATGAAAAAAATTATACTTTATATAAATATCCGACTTCTGTAGTAGCATAGATACCCTCTTTTTGTGGAAATTTTGCGATTAAATATATTTTATGAATTATTGTTTTAATATTACTATCTATAAATCACACTGTACATATTTAGTTAATGAACTTGAGTAAAAATCAAGCAGTAGTTGTTAGTGAAAGCAGGAAAGATATGAAGGAAAGTTTAGCACAGGATGTGTCAGAAGAGAATATGTGAAATAGAATAGAATAAAAAAGAGGAAGAAACAGATGCGAATATGATTGTACCGGTAAAAAATTTTAAGTGATTTTCATAACGAAAACTCACTATTTCTAGAAATCGTAGTGATTGTGAAGGTTTCAATTGAATAAGAAGACATGGCAACATGATGCATCGTAATTGATATCATTTGCAATTGTAGGACTTTAATCGAAATTAATTATATTATTATTGCTCATTACCACTGACGAATATAAACCATTTGCTGTCAAAATCATTTTCGAATTAAATGACTGACGTTAGTCTTCATAAATTAGATCATTTTTTCTACAAATTTAAGTTAGCTTTATCCTAAAAAAAATTCGAGGGACGTTAATCGACTTCACGATATCGAAGCCCAGATCAAGAACTGAAACTAAGCTTCTCGCTTCTCAAATTTATTAAAACATGTAGTAATTTTTAAGGATTCTGCCCTAAAAAACAATAAATTTAAAAAAATAAGAAAAACGATAACGATCATATATTCCAAGGTACTGAAATTGAATTAACGCTGAAAAAATGTCGTCTGAAATCGTTTGTTTTTCCTTTTTGTAACCTTTTCTTTTCCTTCATTTTTTCACCACCGGCAGCCGTTGTCCAGGCCGCTAAAATAAAAAGCTTAGAAATAACCCAAGTTTGTTTAGAATATTACAGTCCGCATTACGCTATCAACCCACGGAAAACAAACTTATTTCCATACTATAATTCCACCATATAATAATACAGTTTGTTGTTTGCTTGGTGCGTCTTTCTGTGACGCTCTTAAGGATTTAGATAGGAGGAAATTCCATTATATAATAAGGCAGAGTTTGTTGCTTGCTTAATCCGTGTCTCTGTGACGCTCTTAAGGATTTAGATAGGAGGAAATTCCATTATATAATAAGGCAGAGTTTGTTGCTTGCTTAATCCGTGTCTCTGTGACGCTCTTAAGGATTTAGATTGGAGGAAACTCCACTATACATACATATAATAATGCAGAGTTTGTTGCTTGCTTGGTCCATGTCTCTGTGACGCTCTTAAGGATTTAGATAGGAGGAAATTCGGTAGGGTATACATGTATTGTAAGCATTGTATTGTGGATACCAAAGGCTTGAGCAGCGTCCTGACAAAATAAAGATCTAGATAAAGCACTTTGTATTAGTACTTTTCATTCTAGTCAACATGACTAATCAATAATTTCAATGGTACATCACGCTTTACTAAAAGGTTTCATTTAAAAATGTTTTGAAAAGTTTTTTCGTGAGATCTCCTAGTACAGCGATTCCCAACCTGGGGTACATGTACCCCTAGGGTACACTTAATGTTAGCAACAGAAGGGGAAAATATGTTTATATGTTATTTATGTCTAAATATCCAAATATCTAAATATATATACATATATATACACACACATATATATATATACATTTATGTATATGTATATGTATATAAGTGAACCGATATTTTTTCAAATATTGTAAAATTCATGGGTACATGCTCATCTGTCGAAATACTGAAGAGATACAAGGTCAGAGAAAGAGTTGGGAATCCTTGGTCTAGAATATGGATGAAGTTGTGCATCAGTTTACGCTAGTATAACATCAAACAATTATAAGGCCAACACAAGAGCGTCACTCGTACAGAGTGCGGCAACATAACATCCTTTTTTCAAAGGAAGTTCCTCTCAAAAAAAGGAAGTTATGTTGCCGCACTCTGTGCCACCACAGTAAAGTAACAAAGCCCTCAAAGATCGCAAAATTTCAGTGAACATTTTATGTTGCATTTATAGAACGCAGCTCGCCCTTGCTGGAAGTAAAGGTGCTTGAGCCTTGAAATTTAACTTAAGCGCATAAAACTTGAGCAAACTGAAACGCCGTGAGATGTTTCTTGCATAAAATACAGGATGTCCCCCGAAAAATGTATGCACTCACTCTTTGACTGCCTATTTCTCAGGTTTTGTTTTAATTTAGGTATTTATTGGCATAGATACAAATCTAACGAGTTAAAATAATGCAAATAACATTAGATTTTAAAAATTTTTAGAGCAATAAAAGACAACCGTATAGCATTCTCCCTCTGTCCTCCCCCTGTATCACCAGCTTGGTCGACTGGTGAGCGAATCTGCTTGCGAGCGGGAAGACCCGGGTTCGAATCCCACTGCCGACATGGTTGACGCGGCTAGAAATACGGCATGGGACTTGGGTAAACAACCGAATAATTATTAAAGTAATTTTCCGACCCAAGAATGGGCTAAAAGGTTCGTTCCTATAGCCTCATTCTATTCTATTCTATTATTCCTGATCTCCTTCTAGTAATGGCCAGTTGAAGTGTCAGCCCATTTCTTGGGACACCTTGTACAACCCATTATTTTAAGTCCTCAAGTCCTAGATATTTAAGGATTATAATCGGTAATTATAGGTCAAGGATAAAGGATCAATTATTCGAGATTAAGGATGAAGGATTAGAGATTAGGCATCAATGATTAAGGATAATGGATTAAGGATCAAGTATTAAGGAACAACGATTAAGGATCAAGTATTATGGAACAAAGATAAAGGATCAAGATTTAAAAATCAAAAATTAAAAATCAAGAATTAAAAATCAAAAATTAAGAATCAAGGATTAAAAATCAACAATCAAGGATTAAGGATCAGAGGTTAAAGATCAAAGATTCAATTTCTCTGAGAACCTAAAGTAGATCTCACCAATACATAGGAGCAGGAGCAGCCTGGGCGGAGCAGATCATAGCTAAAGATCTGCCAAGAATCCCACCAAGAGCGAGCAATTTTTCCTTCAGCGGCAGATCAGGAGCAGATCTTCCCATCGGATCTAACACCGACGACTCAGTCAATTTAGAAGCACGAGTACGAATATATTTAATGAGGATAATGTTTAATAAAAGTAAAATTTGATTTTAAATCAATACGGAAGTCGTAGTGCGTAAGTGTGAGCCAAAAAATGATAAAATGAATTTCAAGAAAAAACGGGACAGTGAATATGTTAAAAATAAAAAATAAAATAAAATAGATACAGATCGAGGGTTTGCGGATTTTTAAATTGTATAGGAAATCAGATCGAACCCTTATCAAGTTCTGAGCAGTAGCATTATTGTCAAAATATGTACATAAATTAAAATTCAATTGATCAATCCCTGTTGTGTGCACAAAGTTTTCACGAAACGAAATCAGTAGAAAATCGATGACTAACTAATTACATATAACACTAGTAGACCCATATATGAAAAAATTTACGTGTTTTTACTGAATTTATTCGTTTGATTTGCCAGTGGACGCGGGCTTTGCGAAGGAGTTTCCACATTGAAGGATGTGCCTTTGGTATCCACAATACAATGCTTACAATACATGTATACCCTACCGAATTTTCTCCTATCTAAATCCTTAAGAGCGTCACAGAGACACGGACCAAGCAAGCAAGCAACCAACTGTGTATTATTATATAGAGGAATATTAAAAGAACTTCAACGAAAAAATCAAGCACAAAACACAAACGTACGTACAGAATTATAAACATACCTAATCTAAATGCAATTTTTGAAGTACCCCATCTAGTAACCGCACACGAGTATTGAAAGTGTATATACATGAAGCACGATACATGGAAAGAAAAATGTTTGAGTTTAACGAAACGCATGCAAGATCGTACACTAAGAGTAGGATGAAATTAACACGGCGATGACTGATTGATGAAGCAATAATAAAAATTGTAAGTTAACGTACGAATACCGCGCGTTCTGCAAGTGTTGCACAGGAAATATCATAATTTACCGAGTGTTGCACAGGAAATATCATAATTTACCGAGTGTTGCACAGGAAATATCATAATTTACCGAGTGTTGCACAGGAAATATCATAATTTGCCGAATGTTTCACAGGAAATGTTAATTTACCGAGTGTTGCACAGGAAATATCATAATTTACCGAGTGTTGCACAGGAAATATCATAATTTGCCGAATGTTTCACAGGAAATGTCAATTTACCGAGTGTTGCACAGGAAATATCATAATTAACCGAGTGTTGCACAGGAAATATCATAATTAACCGAGTGTTGCACAGGAAATATCATAATTAACCGAGTGTTGCACAGGAAATATCATAATTAACCGACCGAGTGTTGCACAGGAAATATCATAATTTGCCGAATGTTTCGCAGGAAATGTCAATTTACCGAGTGTTGCACAGGAAATATCATAATTTACCGAGTGTTGCACAGGAAATATCATAATTTGCCGAATGTTTCACAGGAAATATCATAATTTGCACAGTGTTGCACAGGAAGTGTCCATAGTAACAGTTAAAGTAAGTGAACAATCATGTATGAATATTTTGGAATGTTAAGAATATTTCTACAGCGAGTGCCTTCAGCAGCTAAGGCTCCTTCACGAAGAAAAATGACAGGAATATAACCTAACCAAAACAATTTCTGCCTAGAAACAATTCCAGTTTCAAAATATCAGTTTTGAAGCAACAAAAATTGCACAGCGAGGAACGTTTAACTAACCTAGCGTAACATAATCGAAAGTTATCAATTTTAGACCATCAAAAATTCCACGGCTTAAAATGTTTACCGGTGAACCGGGGGAGGAGATCCCTGAGCGTTGCAGATCAGAGCGAAAGATCCTCCACGGATCACCTTGTTGGAAATCTTACCCTCAGCTGGAAGATCAGGAGAAGATCTCACCACTGGATCTGTGAGTGATGCAATTCTCACATGACATAAACTTTATATTCCGAATTATTACTTTCTTTCGCTTATGATTAGAATACGCATGAAATTGACTACAAAAGATATTGAGAAACACGCACTTGAACTAAATAAGAATTAAGTTTGAAAAAAACGACCTCATTTCGATCTCGAAACCGTAAGGAATGTTTTGTTAAGTTTAATTGTGTATGTTGGTGTAAAGAAATAGCATCTGAGAAGAACTTTGGCCTGGAATATAGTAACATGGTTCCTAAATATGTCGCCGTATAATTATTCAATTATAATACATAATATATCATACTTAGAAATTTTGTCGGATGGTTATAGTAAGTCACGGTTTATTTTTCATCGAACGCTGAAAATAGAGATAATTATTTCAAATTTTTTAAACATGAAGTAGGTTATCTGAATGGGTTGCTTAAAATCGTATGGGCATGAAATAGGTTATCTGAATAGGTGTGTGGAGTTTGAATACTTTATTCCCAGAGATATCCTTTAAATACCTGTAGGACTCCAAGAGCAAATACGAAATATCAACTAGCGTATTTAACTGTAAACAAATAATTGGTAGGTTCATTAGTAACTTTAAAACGCTCATTAGCAACATTATAACGCTCATTAGCAACATTATAACGCTCATTA
>VCRD01004047.1:34338-51251 GCA_006783055.1 Trinorchestia longiramus
ATTGTAATAAAAGTATATATATATATATATTTACATATACATATATGCACATTGTGCATCAATGTACGAATGTTCATATATATTCACAACTACACCATAACGGTTTTTCTATTCGTCGACATGTGCATGGAATGTCATGGAGAAGCATATCGTGTTAGTGAGTAGGAATATCAGAAAATAGGCCCTCTTTTTTATAACTATTGCTTCATGTGATAAACAATAATGCTCGAGTCTATCTACAGTGTGTTTTGGTAGTCGTATTCATTATATTTTCTTGTTGTTCTGAACGTGACACAAGGATAGTAGCGAAAAATATAACTTTGTTTAGAGGAAGAGTTTTCAATCAAGAAATGATCCTGTATCATGACCTTACAACAGGCGAGACCAATGAATTAGGTACCAAGATAATAAAAAAGACTTTGTAAAGCAGTACAAAAATTTCTAATTAGGATGAAACTTTTCGTTTTCGTCCCTATTTAGCTCGATTTATGTTACTTTTGAACACCTTGAAAAATATGCAGAATCATGCGTATTTTATAAGTTGACTAAAGATTTTTGGAGGCAGCCAACGATTCCAAACGACTTCTTAAAAAATGGTTTTAGAAGGTGTCCAATCGGAATGACGAGTGTATTTGATCCTGATTGTTCAGTCAGCTGACGATACTACTTGTGTTACGAGTGTTTTTCTTGATCTGCCGCATGACTACTTTCTCACTCATTATATAACCGACTCTTTCTTCACTCATGTTCCACCAAAAGAGCTTTGGTTTTTATGCCACACCCCGACTCCCCAAGAGAATCAAGTTTCTCCTCACGTAGACCCGTTAGACGCCTCAAGGGCCCGGTATTTCTGGGGCTTCAGGGCCCAAGTCTCCGGTTGCACTCCCAACGCTTTTATAACCCGAAGATAAGGAGTTACGGGTTGCTTATACCCAACTAAAGGCCTTTGGTGAGCTCTTCGCAAGGAAAACGACTGGCCAAAGTCAAGTGTGAAGTCAGATATTAAAATTTCGCTAGGGGAGCACCGTTTATAGACAGGAAAAACGTATCAACTATAAGTTATGTGCTCAGTCTTAGATCTTAGAATAAAACTTAGGATTTTTCCGGCAACAACTCATTTTAATTTTGATAATAACTTATCTAATATGATTACCTTCATTAAAAGAGTTTTTCGCTGTTTCTTAAGTTCATGCAGTTCGGGTATTGTGCAATCAAAGTAAAGCAACCAGTTAATACCTGAGCATGCATGTCATCTGAAAAACCTTTACTAAAGTAAATAGTTTCGTACAGTTCACAATTTGTGTGTTGAACATGCATGAACAAATACTGCTGACACATTCAGTTCAATAATTGTTTACCAACCAGGAACTCTAACTTTTAACAAATTTTACATTCGTTAAGATACGTAATCATTCGAATGGGCTGCTTTTCTTGTACGAGTATGGATGTTCGTTGAACATTCAAATATTTTTGTTGAATTGCTTAAGGGCACATCATAAAAACGTAGAACAACAACGATAACAAAATAGTTTTGATTCAAATTCTGTTTTGCATTTACATCTAGCTGGATAAGTTCCATTTTCTCATCAGCAAAAATTCTCAATGTTGTTTCTTTGTATCGAAATTAAACTCTCACAATTCGCAACTCGAGTATGTACCTAGGAAATTAAAAAAAAACTTCGAGTATTAAGTGAAATAGTAAATGCTGGGATGAACAGTTGAACATATCGTCCTGTTACAGCCATTTCTGCAGCCACGATCGAGCACTGTCAGTTCTGCAACTTTAGAGATGAACCACAGCTGAATGTACTCTATTCCTGGAAAACTGGGTCAGCAGGCAGTTTGAAGACAGACAATACAAGGTATCAATCACGAAGGACCATATTAATTTGAAGAATAGATGGCTTTGACAACATACAAGAAGATGACGAGGAACAAAAGTGTCTTGGACTGAAGTATTGGTCACAGATTGGTCGATCTTAGGGTCCGCTTTCAGCCAATTAGCAGAGCGACATTCCAAAAGCAATGAATCACAGGTAGGCTGCCAACACTCACACGGAATAATTTTAAACACCCGATATCGTATATAAACAACATAAGTCTCACGAGCTGTGTTCAAAAATTTCATGGCTGAGATCGTATAATTTGAAGCATCCATGATTCGTCAACTGTTTTTCTCCCGCCAGTCACACTGAAGCGACTGACGATCAAAAGTATAACGCTGGAGTTGGAGTGAAATAATGTTTGTAGCCACTGACACACACACACACTACCCAGGAAATGAAAATAAATTTTCGTCCGTAAACTTGATCGCTAAAATTTGGCAATCTGTTTCAAAATCATCTGATCCTTGTTTAAAATAGCTCGTATTTTTCTTTAAATGAATACGAAATGATAATAGTTTTTCATTCCTTAACGTTGGGAAGTACCATTTAGAAATACTATCTGACAAATATTTGTCTGAGCAAATAATTTCTGTTAGTTGCTCACGGATCATCTCAAGTCCAAATAAAATACAAAAAAAATTGAAAAGGAATTGTTAGCGCGAAGTGTCTTTTTTGTTACAATGCAGGGCGAGAAACTACATACATTTACAGCTAATGATAATTTCGTGGTTAGTTCATGATGGTTGACACAAATAAAGAGGCGAGATAAACTGGAAGCTAACGTAGTCTTGTACTCTCGAGTCATGGATGAACAAATGATCCATCACTGAAAAAGTCCGTATTTTTGAACGATTTCCTTAACAGTCTTGTACCAACCTCAGTTAAATTTATCGCACTGCAGTCCTCTGAAGATAAGGATTTAAACCTTGTTTTTGTCGTGTAATCCGATGTTTAGTCACATCGGTGACTAATGAAGCCGTATTACGGAGACATGAAATGAGCTCAGCAAAGAAGACCAGAGGTTCACGGAAGAGGAGTTGTGAGAAACACCAGCTGGGCCCTAATTTATTGTACTCCCTGCCGGTCGCCCCCTGAGATATTGTGAGATTTTTGAGAGATATTCAAGGGGTAAAATTAAATTGGGCATCACTTGCGTCTCAGCCAAGGCTTCCAGAAACTGGGTTGTGTCTTGGGCTCTGTGCAATGCAGAAGCTCGCGAAGTTGGAGCGAGAGAAGAAAAGTTTTTGAATAAAATGCTTCAGCTATTGATTATTTATATTACGATTTCAGTGCCTTTGATTCAGGTAGGTTGAATTGTGTGATATTATGCTACTAGTGTGTACGCCCGTTAAAAATAACGGGTTTTAATATCATGTATTTGTAAGAAGAACTTAAAGCAACAGATTCTCAGACCTAATGAGAAAGTCTATAGATTTAACTCTAGCGGTCAAGAATCTATATACCTGAAAGTCTACGGATTTAGTTACCAGTATTTAAGGGAGACTCTCATTGTAATAACATTACGAACAAAAAATATATACATTTATTTATTTAAGGAGACACCTGGCGTTTTATTATGTAGGGTTGATACACTTATACAACAAAAATCAAAAATTTATTTGAGTTGGCTAGGGGATTTTTTTCTGGAATTGAATCCGCATTAAAATTAAGTTTAGAATATGAGTGTGTAACGTGCTTCTCTAGCACATCCATAAGGTTCTCAATCGCCATTTTATAACTATGAAAGCATTTAAGTGCAATGGATGTGATAAATCATCGTTATAAAAGGTCTTTATTGGCAACATTGTTTGCTTACGCAGGTACTTATTAATGCAGCTTGACAATGCTCAATACTTAATACTTAATGCTGCTGCAGAAAATTTGTATCAATCAGATAGATAACATTACATCCATGTGTTCAACTTTGACGTGTAGTCCAGTTTATGAACGACAGATTAAAGTCTCCCATAATTAGTGTATCATGAGGAGTACTAAAAAATTTTTTAAGGAAACCATGGAGTTCATCATCATCAAATGCTGTACTGTTTGGGTTCCAACATAGGAGTGTAATTTTGATGGTATTTCGTTGCTGTTGGTGGATGGTGAGATCTAGTATTTCCCTTTTTTCTAGTACTCGCTTAGTTATAAATTGTGGTTGCAGCTTTCCATTGATGTATTTAGATGCTGGAACTACGGCCTCTTTCATGATGAGAAGGTTTGTTGACGTTGTGGTAGACGTATCCTTTCAATTCTGAGACTTCCACTGGTAGATGTCTTCTCTTTAGATTTAACCATATTTCATTGATGACGACTATGATGTTGTATGATAGGGTTGGCCCAGTGGCTTGTATTTCTTCCTTTTTTCTTAGGATACCTTGCACATTGTCAGCAAATATGTTCAGGCGTCCAATATTTTGATCAGCATTTTCGTTTTCAGTTTAATCGCTTGAGCCACGTTAGTTGTTGTGCTCATCAGTTGTTTCGGGTTGTAAATTTTTCTTATTTAATTGATCCTGATGAGGGAGTTAGAAAAGAGGAAGGTACGGGAGAAGTAGATGAAGATATTAGTACTAAATGGAGCTAGTGAAAGAAGATTTGACGAAAACGCAGATTGTGCTGTTGTGTGTCACAGACCGAAGGGAATGGAGGGATGAGCCGGTATGGTTTCTACTCAGCTCTAATGCCTGTCTCACACTTGACATTCTCTCTTGGAGAGACTGTGAGTTAGGAAGAAAGATCGCCATCATGTTGAGGCAGGGATATGCCAGCAAAATATGCAAGGTCAGGTAGAGGAAGCCAGGACGCTATGAAGCTTAGAACAACCACTTGTGACACTTGCTTTGACTTGTGACACTTGCTCTGACTTGTGACACTTGCTTTGACTTGTGACACTGAAATGACTGGTTGTCTTCTTTGACCCCTCATGCCATTTTCTCAGATATGTGACCAGATTGTAGTAGTAAGGTATGGTATAAGTATTACTTTTGCAGGTAATTTTATGATAATTTTTAGTGCTAAGAAATGACGCAAGTACTTCTCACAAGTTAAAATCTTTTGCCAATCAAACTGCACGCACTCGGAGCCGCAGAAAATGCACTTCCCATTTGACGAAGGCGATGTTATTATTAACATAAAAGTATCTGTAGTTGAAATACAGTAAATGGATGATTTAGAGTGACCAACATCAATGATTACATGAACGACTGACTGAAATGAAAACTGCATTGCAAAGGTGGAGGTGCTTTGGCACTTAGGTGACCACATCTTTGTGCGCTCTGGCTCTTCCGTCTGGGTGAGAGGCTCACAACTGTAATAAGGAAGCCTTGAAGCGTAACAGAATATAGAGCCAGAGTTAGAAACAAAGCTTGAAATTCTGGTGCAGGTCAATGTTCTGTTTCATGACGATTGTAAGTGGAAGTGAACTGGTCATAGTTTGCAGGTGTGAGGTGCTGCTGCTGAAGTGTCATTTGCTGCGAGCGAGCTAACAAGAAATGCAAACGTCAATTTTACCGTTACTGCATTGTACGGTCTCACACTCAGAAATCTATTCTCAGGGCGGTATTCAGAATTACATTTTTATAATCGTGGAGTTCATTCAGTGAATTTAATTCTAACTCATTATTTGTATTTCAAGCTTAAATTACATGATGGTGAATGATTTGTGTGATTCATGATATTCTATGCATCCACTTGACGCTGTCACATTCACGTTGCATTATCAGCAATGCCAACTTCTATCACAATCGAGCTGTAATGAAACGCAATCACGCCGTTGCTGTGCCAGTAGAAGGGGAAGTTAAGCCCTTTAGTTCTGGCACGATCCAGAAATAATTCAAAGGATCACAACGGATCTAGCGATATGAAGTAATAGCTTCAATGGCATTAAGATCCACCAGAATATAGCCATGAATGACTCAGATTAGAACGAACGGCTTCTGCAAATACGTATGAATTAATGAAACCTTAGTATAGAAGAATGTGAAACTGATAATTTTTCATTTGATACCTTATGTCACATAAAACAGATTTTTATGAAAATTTACTTCCCATCGGGATATTTATTCAGTAATTTGGCTTTGATTGCCTATCCAATTTACTTATTGAAAAGAATGATTTTAGCAACGTTAATTGCATTATTTGCTACAGCTACTGTATATATTGGGTTGAGGACTGATCTATATTTATTATTTCAATTATGCTCTCTGATGAAGATGAATTTTTCAATAAGTAAGCTGTGTAAAATTGTAATGTGGTAGATAGGTTCGAATGCAGAGGCTGAAAGACGGAAAAGCTCTCGGAAAATAATACGAACTGCGTTGTTCAGTTAGCTATAGAGAAATAGCTATTATTTTATTAGACGAAATGCTTGAAATATCATTGTTAATACCCCGGAAATAAAATGTTTCCAAACGCTGTTTATTCATACATGAATTCTCTCTTTGAATAATTAACACTGTTGCTTGTAAATTAGAGGCAAAGATACCTGGCTTACATATATTTCTACTGGTCTTCGATCAAAGTTCTTCTGATTGAGTTTATTGTATCATTTATCATTTCTTTACATAAATCAGGAGTATTTTGCTGAAAAGGACCAATGGTTTATCATCAATCTTCTTTGAAATGTACTTCACCAAAACTCCATCCATATTTTCGTATCAAATTCTGGTAGTTTAACACATATCCGAATTTGACCTAGCACCGTAACTCAAATTTGATGGATACACTTCTGATTATAAGTTGAAATGATAAAATGAAAATGGGAGTAGGTGAAGCAATGACACTTTGCTAATAAGTCATCTGTAAGTGTTGAAGTCATAGTTAAATTGAAATATTGGTTAAACATAGGTATGAATTGAGCAGTTTTGAATCATTCAAGTTTCTTGGAGTATCAGACGGGAATTATGTTGAATGCTGATCAGACGGGGTAGATGCTGAATCATCAACAGCATCGATCCACATTTACTATTTTGATGGAAAGTCTTTACTGTAAAACTATCGTTCTGTTAGTGTAATAGTGTAATCGAAAAGAAAAGTCGTCGATACCAACGCAGCCGCCAACCATCAGTTATAAAATTACCACGCAACCTTGCCAGAACTGAGTGCAGAACAGGACGAAGGACTAAATAAACAATCGAGCTACCAATTCACCTGTTTTTTACTTTCCAATGCCGGCAAAGTGTCAGCAGAACTCTGTTTTATCCTGATTAGTTGATTGAAAAAATGTCTGTGAAATTGAAATAGTTTTTCATTAATATTTATAGTAATTTTGTAAGTCAAGTTAGATACAGTAGTCTTGTGAACTCTTTTTACTCTCGGTAAGACGTTTTAGGAGGCAATTATTTTGCAGGTTACGTCGTCAATTGTCCTTAGTCGAATTCGGCTGACTCACTGTTCGGGGCCGTAAAAATAGATTTGTTGTTCGGCCACCAGGGCCTCGGTTACAATAACAACGATTTGGCTTGAATTTATTGATCCAAAGCTGTCGATGATGCCAATTGTTGACCGATAAGCACAAAGAAATACGGCGGTTAGTAAGCGTTGCAAATTGCAAAGCTCCAGCATCAGGTTCACTGAAGTGGAAAATAGAGGTGATCTGTCTGTGACCCGACAGACTGCCTTGAAATATGAAAAGCTTTTCGCAACCCATACAACGTAGGAAGTTTTCTTTAAGGGATTTTTTGCTACTAAGTTAATGCACTAACGGGCATACGATACGGGCAAGTATTCGCTTTCACACTCAAAACAGTCAATGTCTTGAAAATGTGAATAGTTTGAAATTAGAGTTTCAAGGAAAGAAATTATCATTCGCCAACAACTAAGTCTGGTTGGTTCATTCTCTAGGACCATAAATATTTACATGCATCAATATATAGCCATGCGTATGTTCTTGATCAGATGAAATTTAGTTTTTTCTGTTACTTTTTAGCTTCCACTGTAGCAGAGTGGCTGAGTGACTTGTGCTTGTTCTGCTAGGTTCCTGGTTTCGAGGGTTCGAATGCCCACGCACCAATCGAATTTTCCACAAATACTAATCCACACAGGTTGTGTCAAAAAATTTCTACCCACTCCAAGAGAAATCAGACGTCCAGCGCAGAAGTCTACCACACAATGTACACTGAAACAGGAGTGAGCAGTACAAGCATAGGATGCATTCTGGAAATAGTACTGTGTAAATGCTACAACCTGCGATTATTTCATTCATTGAGTAAAGACGATTACGATCAAAGTGGTTTCAACACATGATAGACAAGGAGTAAGACACTCACCGACCTCTCCCTACAAGGTTCCCTACAGGATGGTGTTTGTGGCAGAAAACAGACAACAATATCAGCCTTACGCAATAAAAATTGAAAACGCAGGTGAGATAATTTCACTGAACACTTTGGTCAACGTTGTACAATCAGTATTTCCCCTTACACGTAAAAGCTTAGATACTAATGGCCAACACTGTAAACATTTTGTAATCATAGAGGGCAAAAAAAATCTGCAATGGGCCCTGGAAATATGTACTGCTGTTTATGTGAAAATACAAATTAATACTTTTGCCAGGATTGTTTTTATTGATACAATATTGCTATCAAAAGATTGAATTATCTAAATGAATGTTGCAAAAAGCATGTTAATATTGTTATGTCTGAATAAATTTCACAATCAAATACATAGTTACACAGGATTTCATTTTCATGAAGTGTGTGTACCTAATATTAGCGAACCCAGTATTTATCTTTCGAATAAATAGCAGCTTAGTGAGGGAAGCACTCTCATTCAAAACAAAATTAATGACTTGATTAGTATTTAAATATATGTAAAGTAACAAGCCGTATTATTCAGGTAAGAATTCATTAAATTATGTGCAACAATATTTAACAATATTGTACTTTTAGACAGTACAAATGGAAATCCCTAAATCCATTTTCTACATCAAATATAACTTAATTAGTCAGTTACGTTTTAATATCGTTTCAACATATATTATGGCTAGTTAGGGGCTAAATTCTGAGCCATATCAGAATTTGAACACATTGAGTCATATTATTTACCAGTTGAAGAACAGAAATAATAAAAAAGAATAATCACCTGAAGTTGCATCTCCGTAAATTGAACTTTAAATTGTGCCCTGCAAATTGCAAAAGAAAACTACGAGTGGCTGGGCCGCACCAATGAAATCAACCACAATTTCTTACGTTAACTTTTGAGTTCTGAAGTGCTCTAGAGCGCTTATTATTCTTAAAGCTTCCTTCAAATGGATCAATTACTTTCGAAATATGTACTTGTAAATAAAGTCTGGAAGATTCACTGCTCAATTTACTTTGATAAATCTTTCTATTAATAGAGATTTAATATGTTTAACATTCACAATAAAATAGGTAAACGCATCCCAAATGTACAGTTAGCGACGAATTTATTTCAACACCCACCGATGTTCAATACCTTTCATAATTTCTTGGAATTTGATGCTCTATGATTTCAAACTATTCATATGTTATCAAGTGCTTGAAAATTAATGTAAAACTCAGTTTGCAGACCAACATATTTAATTTAACAAATGTAACATGAACATCATGTAAAAAATGAATTAACAAAAATATTCGTACAATTAGAACGACGGAATGTAATAACAATGATAATAGTCAATGATATGACCTTTAAGTTTCATAACTTCGATCAAACGATACAATTTGTTATCAAATTTGTAATATTTAAACAAGAGGCGGCTAACCGAATTTCAAACTCTCATATACAAGGTTAAATTTTTTATCAGTGCAATGGAGTGTATCAATTAATCATGAAAAAAACCTAGCTCAATTTAGTGTAAATGTTCCCTAGCATTATTTAAAAAAGAAATAAAAATTGCTTCTTAACTTTGTTTTCACACTTATTTGAAAGTTTCTACGTTTAACTGTAATTGTAAAAATGTTTATGAAATTTTCTAGTCACTTGGTTAACTTTGTCTTCTTGCAATGTCATCTTCATGCTATTTTAAAATGCTCCACCTGAACAGTAGATCTGGTTGTTGACATTTTCAAGTGAATGCAACGAAACATACAGTAGAAGTTTATGAAACTTGAGAAATGAACTTTCACCTTGCGACTGTTCAAAGATACATGGTTTTATTCGGAGAATAGCAGGGGGACTTACATACATACAGCAGGATTTGCATTGATTGGCAAACATCATGCAGCACGATTTACAGTGATTGGTAAGTATCATGCAGCACGACTTGCATTGATTAGCAAGTGTCATACAGCACGTTCAATCAGCCAAGGTACAATTTTGCTTTATAAAGCAAAACGATTGTCGGCGTTGGATGCTTGTCGTCGAAGATGAGGAAGAAGTAGTGCTTTCTTTCCTGTACGTTCACCAATCAGCCATCGTACTCTGTGGATGCTTAAACCGGCATATTGTCCACTATTTCGCACTGCTAGTCAGCCCTAATTATTCATATGATTTCGGCTGCTATTTGCTGAATTCAATTTGAAAATAGTTTCACCTTTTGTAACCGAAGTTTTTTACTACGTCTTTAATTTGTTCAACAATGTCTTTTGCGTGTGATTCTCTTGTTTTCTTAGCTGTCCCATTTAAAATAATGCACTCCTAAGGCCTGCAGATTTCATCTCTATACTTTTAACCGTCGTCGAAACAATCACAAGAAAAAAAATTCAAAAAATAATTATTTGCATTATTTATGTTAATATTCAGTCCTTTTCCTAGCGCCAGAGGACATCGGCTTTATCCCCATGTTTTATGCTTTGCAAATTATTAATAAAAAATTTACAACCGTTCACTCAGTTACAAATTTTCGAAACCGACACTGCGTGTGAATACGTGTATTACTTTGATTTAAATGCAACCATAATTGGTTACCATGAAACATAACAATCTGAAACGTGGCAGATTTTATTAAACTATATTGTTTAACTCAATCTGTTAAAAGGACTGAAAATACAACTAATCAGTAGTTACTAATGGGTACTTTTATCTCACTTAAAACAATGATAAAAGCCTAAAGATTAAGAATTGCACTCGGAATTTCATGTTATCTTTTTCTGAACGACATATTTTTTTTATAAAAATTTACATATGTTAGTATTATTGATTTCTGAAGTGGTTCCCTCGTATACCATCATTAAAGTACTTCATTGTAAATAGAAATTATTAAAACAAATTTACTCCATCACTTTTTGAACATCTTTAATATTGTGTAGCTTAATTTGTTTGTCATTTAACTTGTTAAAAACATTCAAGAAATTTAGAATATGGTTCCTAATAAATATTTTCCAAAACAAAATCTGGAAAGTCATTCACCAAATAAAAGCTTCTACTTTTCGAAAGTTCTCAAATAAAAATTTCTAGCGTGTTGAGTTATAATCATTTCACACTATTTTTGAAAACTATACAATTTTTTTGATATTCCATTCACTTTTAGCAGCATTTCCCACATAAAATTCGAAACTTTTAACCGACAACTTCTGGTATCGGATTAACAAAATATGCATTCAAAAAAATCGGCTTACAGAGCTGCGTGATCTGAGGGAGTTTGTTCGCCATAGTCGAGTCTCTAAAAGCTGTCGAGCTCTGGTGTGAAGTAGGTCCTACAACGACAATCTTCATGCACTGCACAGAAAATGAAAAAGCTGCGACTTTCACTCCGGTTGTGACTAGCAAAAATTTGTCCATTTGCGTCGAGGCATACAAGTGAACGAGAATGAATGTTATGGATGAAATATTGCAAACCCAGGTAAGCAGATGTGCATATTCGTTACATTATCATAATTTTACATTCCTAAAATTTCAATAAATTTGTATGCGTTATGATGTGTAGTATAATGATGTTTTTGTATTCATATAACAAGTTAGTTTTCAGTCATCATTTTAAAATTAAAGAACAATGTTAAGCATGTCGCTATACTACCTAACCTATATATATTTTTTTAAAATTGACAAAACAAATAAAAAATCAGACTACTAATATTTTTAGGCATGAGATGATCAACATTTTCCGCTTTTTTTCTAATGTACAATCTACAGGTTGAGGGTCATCTAATGCCCATTTATTTAACTTTTGATTGCATTGCTGACTGAGTTTTAATCTAATTCAATTAGTTTAATCAAATATTTAGAAAGTGTTTTTCAAATCACTAGTTTCATAATGTTTGATGAGTGTCTACGAATGAATTCAGGCCACTTCTTTTTGCAAACATTTTTTTTGGTACATGAAAGTAAATTTTCTTTCCTGAAATACTTCCCGGAAACCTTATAAGTCTCAAAACCTATTTAAATTGAGCACTAATTGTAGTTACATATTAAAGTGTGTACATGTTCCTAAAGTGATTATTTTAGGGCGTGCATTGAATCCTTCCTTCGAAAGTAACTCATTGGCTATTTGTTACAGCATCCGTAGGATATTCCACAAAGATTCTTTCCTAAAAACTTAGCAATGTTGGTCAAATGAAGTACCACTACACCACCATTTTTACTTTTTAGTTCACCTCCTTCGCGCGCATTTGAATTCCAGGCTCAGCGACCAACATTTCACAACGGAAACTAAGCCGCAAAAATATCGCAATTGCTCCTCGTAGTTGCAACTCAGAACTGTGCCGACTCAAGTTTTAAAAGCTTCTTAGAGGATGGTTTTCTGTTTAGAATAAATGTATTCTATTCCTGACCAGTTCAGAAACAGTTAATGACCGAGGATGTATCCGCATCAATGGAGCAAGAGAAGCATTTATCATAGCGCAGAAATGTAAAACATTATTTTGCTTTTAAGTAAAGAAAAGTATACGTAACTATTAACTCGCTAGAATTACAACTTGATAAGTTCTAACTATTTTAGGTTCAAATGATTTTATTATGTAAAACAAATTATTTTAAACACATTTATTACTTTATCGAAGTTGAAAACGTGATGGAATCAAATTGAGATTAACATAAATTTTATAAACTAAAAAAAATTTGAGTGAAAAATTATTTGATCAATGACTTTATACATTCAGTTTCAGAATTGATAACATTTGTCAATTTAAGTAGCCCTGATACGCTTCCTGCATGTGAATTATTTAGATATTTGTCAAAGACTTAGTGTAAAACAGATGACGTTTTCCCCTGATAATGAGGAATAACAGTCATAAATTACTAAACATATTTCTCATAGCTTTTCATCCCTACCATCAAAAATATCGTGCATTTAGCTATGGTTTTTTCTTGATGTAGTGTAATTCGGTTAATCTAATTCTGGTTCGTAATCAATTTTGGTGACCTAAAGAACATGAAGGTCGTTTCCAAAAGGTTTTCTTCATTACCTTTTGCAGGTAAGTTCAAAAACTACCAGCACATTGTTCAAAATCATCGTTTGCAGCACGATTTACCGCGTTCAGAAGGATAAAGTTCTTTCTCGATTATGATGTATAATTTCTCATCAGGTGTAAACCTTGAAAACATGCTGACCAGCACGTCCATAGACCGAGGTTAGGTTTCATTTTTATCTGCTTCTGCTGGCCCTTCTTGCTAACATGAGATACAACATAATTTAAGCATGACGATTACCTTGTATTGGAGAGACAAATGTTCAGTATTTACCATTCCTTTAGATTGTTTTTCATGATGTTTTTTCAGTACCGACTGTGTCTGCTCAGAGCATAACGTCGTTCTCCCGATGTGGACTGCATGAAGTTATTCTTTCTTCGTCCACGTATTTTACACTCCCGGTCCATCAATTCGTCTGCAAAAACCGAGCTGTGAAAGTAAATTCCCCAGTTTTTCATGGTTCATCAACTCTTTTACTCTGTGGTTTTGTTGCGACGTGATCAAGTTTTCAGTCACGAGCAATGGTCCACATCGTGACATACCCTGCACGTGCTTTACATTCGCTCAGTGCTCACGCTGACGCGATCAAAAATTCTTTGGAGAGTGACCAACGAATATGTATTTGTATTTCAATTAACCTTACTCAGTTTTTAACATTAAAAAAACTCTCCTTCTTTCTTCATCCACTTGAGCTCAATCACATTTGTAGCGAAATTCTTATTGGAGCTGAGATCTCTGCAGTTTTAAATGAAAAATTATATGCGTAAATTTGCCGCTACTGAAGTTGTGGTGGAGCAATAGTCCATCAGCGTAATTAAACGTACATACTTTTGATGAAAGCTCATTCAGAATTTTCTAAAATTTTTATGTAGAGTAAATTAATCAATCAAAATTAAAAGTAGATTGTACAGTTGGTAGCTATTTGAATTAGTATTCATAGAATTTTTCAGGATTCTCAATACTTACAATAAATTGAGGTCATAACATACAAGAAAAATCGAATTTCATTTCAACAGAACTCAGAGAAATTTTTCCTCAAAAATCATTTCACATGTAAATGAATATACGAGGATAGTGAACGTGGATGAACTTCTTACTCTAAGCAACTCAAATGAAGGAACCTAATTTCAAATATACATTAACAATAAATTCATCTTATATATTACTTAAAGGGCAATAATACACTACCCACATAATGAAAATTAGGTGATGGGAATCAACCATCAAAATTGTGAATGAGGAATCAGATCTGACGACACAACCTCCCAATTTAGCATAAAAAACTCGAATTTAGTGAAGTAAGGTGACTGCCCATATTGGTATTCGAAATCAAATACAATAGGGAATCTTAAACAATATCATTTAATTTCAATAGTTATTATTTATGGTAAGATAAAAATTGTTTTATTGCCAAGAAAACCATTAGCTGGAATGCATTTTTTAGCCAATATAGGGATACTTGAAATGTTTACATTTTTCGACCAGCAGAACACACGCATAGTTAAAAAAATGTTAAGGATGTTCAAGAACTAAGGCAAGTTTGCAGAGTCGGCTTAACTGGCTCAGATTGCGGGGTCATTTCCGTGCCTCGCATTTTAAACGCATTCCCTCCGGAAAATAACGCAGAGCAAAACAGCGATCTGTAGATCGAAAATTCTTCCAAGCATAGTATAGTAAATATGCTTCTGTAGCTAATTTATCCTTTATTTTATTATAATATTTTCACATTTTTTTGCAGAGGAATGCTATAAAAATAATTAAAATTCAACAGTAATTAAGGCGATTCGGTTCTTACAGCCCTTGTTTATTAGCTGAAGGGTTCTTATACCTACAGAAAAATTAAGAAATTCGAAATCAATAGCAAAAATTTGAAAACAAAAAGCAGCTGCAGACTCAAGTCAAATTCCATTGTCAAGCTCAATAATATTAACCTGACCATGCGAAATAGCAGTGTAGAGATAAATAAATTCATATCTTGCATCCAACAGGGTTGCAGTGGCCAGTTTCTGGATGATCTCATCAAGAGATTCTATGCATCAGAATCAGCTACGCTCCACTGCTCGGCAGACACTCAGATTGTTCTGCAGTCATCTATCTTCATTTGTCAGCCATCAATTGTAAGCTCGCAGATTGACCATGACTTTTGCCAGAAAGAGGTTCAAAATGTTAGACCTGCGAGAGGCTGAGACTCCAGTCAGAATGTTTGGTACAATAGAAACAGCTCAGCCTAAAACACGCTCATCATACGTGGTGCGTTCAAGTTATAAAGACTCTGATGTTTTTACCAAAGACTGGAAACATAGACACAAGAGGTTTGTTTTAAAATACTTGTGCACTCGTGAATGCGTGATAAAGGTGGAAGCAGTGTACGGCTCACAGAACTTTAGCAGCAGCGGCGAGAGTGAGGACTGTATATGATACTTTGGATGGCGTGCTACGTCTGTATCCGTGCTTCCATTGCACTGACTGGCACTTCGTTTCAGGATTGAAAAAAGCATCCATGTCTCATCCATTGTCCTAATCGCTGAATAAAGTCCCATTGCTGCCGTCATCATGCATCAACGTTGTCTGACAACACGCTACGCTTGCAGCCTGGCGGTCGTCCGTCAGCATTTGGGGCTCCCACCTGGACACTTGTTGCATTTTCAGGTGTTCATGCAGGACTGAGCACAAATCCCACGGAAATGCCAACTTTGAAGGGGATGTGTTCCACATTCATTCGGTGATCCTCCAAAATAATTTTTCCACTCGCTTGATTATATTGTCAAACTGGCTGGTGTGAAGCCAACGTTCTGCTTTTCTTGAACTGTCGCACCCACGAACGCACATTAGACACGGCCATGACACCATCCCCATATGTATCATTCAACTAGCAATGAATTTCAATCGGCATCACTCTATTCAAATGCAGAGAACAAATAGAATAGAAAAGAATAGAATAGAATGAGGCTATAGGAACGAACCTTCTAGCCTATTCTTGAGTCGGATAATTACTTCGATAATTATTCGATTGTTTACCCAAGTCCCATGCCGTATTTCTAGCCGCGTCAACCATGTCAGCAGCGGGATTCGAATCTGGGTCTTTCCGCTCGCAAGCAGATTCGCTCACCAGTCGACCAAGCTGGAGATGCATGCAAATGCAAATGATTACAAGCTGTTCTTGTAATGAAAACTATTTTGAGTATCAAATAGTCCTCACTCTCACTGCCACCGCTAGAGTTTTGTGGGCCGTGGCATGCTGCTATTTTTGCCATGCATTTACAACGAGTGCAAGCATATCATAAAACAAATAGTAAGTTTTTTTCTCCTTCCAGTCCTGAGAAAAAACATTGGAGATGTCATTACTTGAATGCACCTCATAGTGTATACTTTGATTTGGTTTGTGGAATGATATAGACTGATGCCTCATTATAGCCAAATTCTAGACCAATGGTGAACATGTTTAAATCATTGAAAAGGTTATGAGTGCACACTGAATGATGGATGGTATATAATAAGCATCGTAATTTTGAAAATAAAGCTTTTGTTATTACAACAGCATTATCAGAGTCTATAGTGATCTGTATTATGGGACTTTATTGCAGCCACCGTAGTCGAGTGGTATGCGGCCCGTGTTCTGTATCGGGTCTCTGCTTGTACAGAAAGACTGCGTGCGGGTTCGAAACCCGGCAATGAATACAAGCTGTTTCTCGTTTCACGCCGTGAGCTCGCACTTATCGGTAA
>VCRD01004048.1:11987-42327 GCA_006783055.1 Trinorchestia longiramus
ATAAGGCATTTTTAAAAACCAATGATGTTACATTTCTTATGTACCAACTTTATTGGAAATATACGTTTTTGTTTTTGTTGTTGTTGTTGTCTCCTCCACCTGTCATCAGAAATGTGACGACTCATAGAGTTTTTCACTTTTAAATATATAGAAAATTTGGATGATGGGTAAATTTGCCATCAATATATCTGAGGCTGAAATCGGCACGATGTTTTCTGTCTGTTTTTTGGTACTGAAAGTTGGAAAGAAGAAACTGAGTTGTTAGCTATGTGTTGATTACATGTTGTGGAAATGTTCATCGAGTCCGGACCTCGGAGATGTATACACTATACACTGACAGAGCGAGTGCGTCTAGGTCCTAGAATAATAGTGAATGAGAAGATTAATGGACTTTGAATAAAAATGGGTGGAAGGAAGATAGATGAAATCTGTATGATGAATAGTTGTGACAGTGGGGTTAAGTTTGGATGTATAAACGTGCGGGGATGGAATGTAGGAAAGCTGGATGACCTTGTTGAACAGAAAGAAAGGAGGACTGGATTGTGTTGGTTGCGTTGAATAGTTAGAGTCTGCTAACATGTTGCATATGTATGTTTAAGATGCATTTAAAGGCCGTAACAAAGACTTTAATTACAGGGGGCAATAAACTTCAGGTCAAGATAATGATGGCCAAATGAGTTATGGATGTGTGAAAAGGTTATTATTTGAATAACATCAAGAGTACGTCGTTTTAATCACCTCAGCATCTTGAGTCAAGTTTTACTAACAGTTATGAAATATGCAATTATACATCCTAATAACTTAGTGTGCTATTACATATCAGATCATATTAAGCTATTATATATTAAGGTGACAGAAAAGATGTTAAGCATACTGTTTACTACACGGAGAGCAAAGGATACGTGTTTCTTCTGCACTGTCAAGAATTTTTGACCATTGGAATTACACTACTTCTTATGTATAGACATAAATTTTAAATATTTTTTATTAATCACAGAAATGGAGCTTGTGACTATGAATTTGAAGGATTTTGATTGTAAATCAGCTCAAAAAGAAGACAAACTCTAATGGTGTCTGATGTGAAGAAAAAAAGTCCCTCTGAAAAATTGTCAAGATATATTAAAATTTAATACATGACTTGTAGTGGCTGGAGCTTGTAAAAATTTACGTAAATAAAATTCATTAGTAAACCTTCATTTGTAAATTATAAGAAAGTGGGGAAGTCTTGAGTCCTTCAAAATGAAGAGATGTCTTGGTTTGTGTATCAGACCAAGAATTTCACTTTTACTGTCACACCTAACTAGATGGACTGGTAAAAATATTTTTTATGAAAAAGGAAGACTCAAGGGTGTGATTATAACTCAAGTAGATATGTTAAACATGTGTTACTAAAATAAAGTGATAGGTATTGAGCAACTTTAGTTCTTACTAAATTTATTTAATACATTTTCTGAGTTACATTCTACTCCAATATTATTAGGAAGTCCATGGACTGGTTCCCATTGAAACCAAATTAGTATAATTGATTTTTAAATTCTATCATAATTCATATTTTATAATAATATTTTTTATTTCAGTTGTGCTACAAGTGAATATCTCTTTAATTATTTGTTAGAGTAAATTTAAGTATGGAAAGAAAGAGTGACATTCAGTCACTATGTGTAAAAGTGCAGACTCTCCTCAAATTCAATTATGACTGCAAATTAGCAAGTTCAAGACAGAAGGCCATCAGTACAATACGGGTAAGTACAAGCTTTGAGATAATTTTTTTATCCATTTTTTTGTTAGACATATATCTTTTTATAATACATTTTTTGTAGATTTGTTTCCTTTGATATAGTACTATACTCTTAGTACTTTTAGAAAAAATTGTTTAGAAATGCTGGGAGTGTTTAAATGATTGATCTTTAATAATATGTGTTATATTATTCAGATTGAATTATCAAAATTTATTAAATTGCATGTATAAGACAATATGATTTTTTTTTACCAGGGAGTGTATGAAGCTGTTCAGAGCTTTCCCAGATATTCTCTACCAAAAGTGACTCCTGAAGAGAACCATCAACTGACCTCTTTGCTGTTGTGTGTGGTGGTGGCAGAACAACTTCCATATGATGCATCTGTGCTTGCTTCTTCAAGCATTGTTTTACTTCTACCTTTTGTTCACAATGAATTGATTGACATGTATTTTAGTAGATTTTATCAACATATATCAAGGGATCATTTCAAAGATGGTATCACTTTTCCACCAACACTAGAAATTCAAGGAACAATCTGCTTGTGCTGTGGTCCTGCCCAGCCTAGAAGTGCTAGTGTTCAAGGCTTACTAGCCTTTTTTCATGGTTTTCTGAAAAGCTCTCCTGATTGGATGTTTAAGAGATGCTCAGCTATTAGTGTGTTTAACATTATGCCACATCTTGTCAATCTTGTTGGTTCAGTGGATACAACTTGGTTGTATCAGCTCTTTATCATTTTTGATCTATGGTGTGCAAAGGTGAAGAAAAATTTAGCTTCTATCCTTGATGCTAGTAATGATGAAGGGACTACCCATGATGCTGTGGAGTTACTTCTTGAAGTCTGTTCTCTACATCAGAACAGGCCAGGCAGTTTGTTCAAGATTCTTTCAATGCACTGGGAATGTCCTGTGAAAGGTTTGTTAATCAATTAAATTTTTAATTTTCCTAGCTTGAACTTGGATTGGATGAATCATAAACCAGCATTAAAAAAAGTGCAGCTTAATTTTTAGGAAATGAATTTTTTTAGCTTAACAGTATTTCCATGTTTTGCCAGTTACTTATTGTTAGGAAGCTATGTTAAATGGTATGCAGACAGTGTATATTTTTTTATTTATGTATTTCAATTAATATTCCATAGGATAGTGTTATTGCATTATATAGTATTGAAATTCATTTGTTATTGTAATAAGGAAGTCCATAACTACAAGAGACAAATTTTTGTTTTTCTTCAATTTCTGAAACTTTGTGTTGATCTAAAAATACGTAGAATCTATGCTGTTTGGACCCTCTTGAAGTGAATCTGTAGTCAAGATTACTGTAGTGTTTTTAAATATATATTAATTGATCAAAAAGTACAGCATTTGCTGATTTTGTGCATCTTTTATCCAGTGAAATACTTTCACATAAATTAAATAAATGATGATGTGCATTGTTAAATGAGCTTAACTGATGTGTTGCATCAGTAAACATGTTACAGTTATGTACAAACTTTCAGGTGTGCCAGGACTATGCATCAGCATCCTGTCAAATATGATCAGCATATTTGATGGCATTACATCTGTTCCACCATCACCATCAGCTCCACAACCCTCAAGAGCCTCCCCATCACCATCAGCTTCATCACCACCAGCTCCACAACCCGCAAGAGCCTCCCCATCACCATCAGTTTCCCCACCACCATGTGCCTCACCATCATCATCAGCTGCACAATCACAAAGAGCTCTACCACCAAGTGCCTCACCATCCTCTGGAGCTGACATCGTGCTGAGGACGGTGATCAGCTCAGGCCTGTGGTCCTCCAGAGCCTCGTATGCATCTCTGCAGTCTCTGCTGCTTGGCCACCACCTCACTGCACAGCAGGTCACTTGCCTCCTACACTTGCCTGCCATAGAAAATAAGTGCTGCAGCAGGAATTTTTGTGTTGATATTCTGGATAGTTGCCTTGGTTCTGTGACGTCATTGACTTGAGGTGCTGGGCTATAATTTTTAGAGATGTACCAGATGTGGATTTTTCAACATGTGTGGATGTGAATGCAAATGTCCTGCCTTTTGTATATTGAGCTATGGAGAATGAGTTTCAGCCACAGATAATGAATAAAAGTAGTTATAATGTCTGAAAGAATAATTTTTTCATTGGCTGCAACTAATTAATGAAGTAGTTTAGTGAGCTCATTAATGAAATTATGTAATAAAAAATGAGTGCATAACTAGCTTCAATTTATAAGTATTAGTACTGGGTGACTTCATCATTTGTCTTACCAGGATGCAGGATGAGGACGCAACTCAAATGCACACCATCAAACTCTTTCCCCAGCCACCACCCATTCAGAAAAGGCTGCTACTTACATTTAATAATTGTGGGCAATTATTAGCAAGTTTTATTTCAAAAACAAAAGTTTCTGTGCATGCTCTGGAGCTAACCTGGATCTCTTCTCATCATGAATGATGTCAGCTTTACTAAATAGGCGCTCGCTGGCTACACTGCTGGAGAGACAGGCTAAGTCCTAGCAAGTGTAGCTAGGGAAGAATACGACTGAGCTTTCATACACTACCAAAGGAAAGGATCTTCTGGCATCTGTATGCGTTCCATTATTTGATATTTGTCAATCATTGGGGTAGTTTCTTTGGAAATATCTGTTTGGCAAAGTTCTTCTGTATCGCATTACATGTTCACTCTTGCTCTCAGTCTGTCCCTTGCACAGGCACATATCAGTTTTCAATTTTATCTTGTGCATCATAGAAGCACTACAAGAAGTATTTATTGAACACATTATAGAGTTTAGTTAATTGGCTCCCAATTATCTATGAAATGACAGAAAATGACATTTTTACTATAATAATGCATTATTTAAGACATCTACATTTAACAGTGCAGATGCAGATCTGAAAAATCATGTAGATATCCACACCACCTCTAATAATTTTATTTGCGTCTTGAGAGATGCGCTTGTTCAGGGCTTGACAGCATAAGACAACCACCATAGTGGATGGTTTGGTAGGGAGTTTAGGTGTGTTGATATAACAAGGTCAGGTGAACTGGTATAATAAAAGCTGCGTTTTGTGGAGAAGATCTTGAGCTAAGTTCTGTGTATCACTTCGCAGTTGTTGGAGAGGTGTGGCAAAGAGCTGTGTGAGGGCATGTGTAGCGGCCTACGCAGTTCCCACCTTGCCACCTGCGTCACAGCCTTCTACAGGCTCATCCTGCCTGAACTGACTGTGAAACTTTGGCTCTGCTATTTCTTGGAGGGCTTTGTGGCCTCTCTCACGTCTAATAATAGGTCAGTTTCTCTCTATCTTGTCTCGTCAAAACTTTTCTTTATTTTCTTTTACAAATCGTCCTAAACATGATCACAGGTTAGTTATATATTGTGGGGACTTAAATAATATGGAGCAACACTTCAATGTGACACACGTCCTTGTTTGTGTACACGATCCTTCAGGTTATATTCAAATATTGTCTGTAAGTTAGGAATGAACTTTATTGCCTCACAGTGTAATGTTTTTTTACCATGCATCTGTGCAAAATTGACAGTTTTGTGATAGCTTCAAGTTTGCTTCTTAATCTTTCTATTCATTTCACTCTAGAAAGAAAGATAAATGTAAAAGTTGCTACCGCCTGCTCTGAGTGCTCTTGTTCAGCTTTTGCTTTCTTCTCCGTGATAATCTTAGTGTTACGGTTTACTTGCTATCTCTGAGTGGGTGCGTCTTTGCTGTGTGTTGAGAGAAATTTTAAAATGAATAAAGATTTGACTGTTGGGCAAGTTACTTGTGTGTGGGGGTGTGCAACCTTGCAATACCTTACCTTTGATCGTGATAAAATTGAGATGTTTGCAAGATAAGTGGCTCAATTCTAAATTAGTATTGGGAAATGCACGTCGGAAATGACAAGTGACTGCAACTAAAATAAAAAGCTTAACTTTTCACCAATATAGGCTACTGGTTCAATAAATTAATAATGCAACTAAAATACGGCATGTGACAGGAGTAGCAAACTGAAAGTGGAGCATTCTGCTCGTTGCAGTTGGTATATTCTTTGTGTATAACAGTTATGACGAACATGTGGAAAATGGGCCATCACTCTTCTATGGGGAGAATTGTCTGTGTCCAAATTAATCCTAAACATTCGAAAATAATTCATTGGGGTTTTTAGATGTGTTCATTTTTTGGCGAATTATGCTTAATGAAGGCTTGGAAAGAGCAGTATGAACATCAATATGTTAGCTGCCGGAACTCATTTTCAGTTTGCCCTGGACATGTTGCTCTGACCTTTAGTTTCTCTTTGTTGTTAACTTTTTCTGTTGAAACACTGTAGATCGTACTTCACAGTATTGGAAACTGATCACTGTTGGGGATTGAACCAAATACTCTTGCATTTTTGATTTTCAGTTGCTAGTGACTTGCTTTGGGAAAAAACCACATAACTTTACTGCAGTTAAGTATGAAGAAGTTGCTTTTGTAAACAGTCCTTGTTTTTGAGTTCATATTTTATCATTGGCCGCTTCTTTTCTGATATGGTTTTGTCAGTATTTTGAGTTTAGTAACAAAAATTATCTGAGCTAAAAATTATCTCTGCGTGTTTCATATTGCATGTCATTAATTAAGTTTTGTTTAGGACCACTCAGCACAATGTGATGACTCTGTGGCTGCCAGTAACTCTGCAGCGCCACCCTTCCCTGTGGCAGCAATTGCTTGAGGCATGTCCGGACACTGACTGCGGATGGCGAGCCAAGATGGCCGTGCTTAGATCTGCTCCGTCTGCCTTGTCTCCCCACATCCTGTGTCTGGAGCAAGCGTGCACAATGGTAACCAAAGGCACGGACTCTACTCACAATGAGCAGTTTAAAGAAGAAAATACTCTGTCTATGAGCGAGCTGATGATCAATCTAAGTATTAATGTTCAATCGCACGTTCGAAATGAATCTCCCCTTAGTTCTCACCACACGTCCGTGCTGTGCCCAGTTACAGTATGGAAGCAGGCTCTAGACCATCCCCTTCCAGCAGTGCGGGCAGATGCTCTGGATCTGCTGTGTACACTGCCCAAGGGTTCATTCATCAGTGAGCCACAAGCCAAGCTAATACAAGACTTTTTCCTTTTCAACATCAACATCGATTGCTCCATCTTTCGGCTGTCTGTGGTTAAGAGCTTCAGGCATCTCATAACAAGGCTGCGGGATAGCATTTGCAAGTGCACCATACCCTTCAAGAAGGAGCTGGAACAGGACAGGAAGATTCCATGCCATAGAGTAGGTACTGAGCTTATGGTGAGCTCTAAACTCGTTGTGTGGTTTGTACACTTTCTGCATCATGAGCTGGAGAATGACGGCAACTACCAGAGAAAAATTCTTTCTCTGCAACTCTACAAAGAAGTAATTTTGTCTTTCTCTAATAGAGCTTGCAAGAACAAAAATGGTAACAATATTGCCATTGAACGTGCTGTGAAATTCATGGACTTTCATTTTGCTGAAAGTGAATATGTTACCCAAGAACACATGTTTTGGACTAGTGATCTTATTGGGCCCTCATATCGTAGCCATCACGCAAACAGCTGTCTTTCTAAAGTTCTCTGTTTTTCAGGAAGTGATTGCGATGGTAAAAATTTCCGGAAAGATCCCTTGCAAATTTCAAACCTTACATTACCTAATACAATACCTCTGATTATTTCCCATCTAAAGCACGAAATGAATGATGTAAAAGATGAAAGTGAGGAGCTTCTGAGTATATTGAGTGAAAAGACATGGCTCTTGTACGTGCATAATGAATGCTCTTCAAAATGTAACACATCTGAGAACGACCTCTTTTCTCATACTCTTGATGTCTCGAATGAGCAATATTTCAAACCTTGTTTTACCTCTCCCGATGCTGCGTTTTCAATGGAGCCACTGACAAGCGAGTATCCTTCTGGCTGCAACTGTACAAGTGTGCTGTCAAAGCTACTTATTGAGGCTATTGTTCTGCTGGACTGTCCCAAGATGAGCCTTGCAGAGAGTGGGGGGATCATACTCCGTGCTGTGGTAGCAGCTGTGAGGCGCTTGCAGTGTGTCCCTGGAGTGAAACTTCGCAAGGTATTTCTGATTTACTTTGCAAGTTTTGGGGGAGATAGTGGTGCCTTGAAATTTATAGTGTACTTTACAGTAGTGTATACATGTCATTATGTTCATAAATCAAGTATGGTTTGAAATATATAGAGGTAGGGAATTTAATACTTCGTTGTTATGAGTCTTTTTTTGTGTAGTGAGATGTGTTGTACAGGGTGGGGAAGTGAAATGTAGACGTAAAATTTTTCTTTAATATACGTTTTATTTCAGATAATTTTTTTTATTATTTATAATAGTGCTATTATTGGTAAATATTAATTTAGAGCAATTTCTACCCGAAGAATAGTTATGTCATTTTTTTTGTTATGAAATGACTGTACGAGGGACCACAATTTAGCTAAATTTAAAAACTTTGAAGCCTAACGTGAACTGTGCATGGCATTTACAAGATTTAAAAGGATTGAAAGAGACTAATCACAACTGTTTCAAAGTGTAAGGACTGAGTAACACCTAACGCATGCATCAAAGCTTGTTCGACTTATTGGTCGAGAGAAGCTGCGATACAATCCAGATAATACTACGAGCAAAAATTACCCTTTGAGCCTGATGTTAGCTTGCGGAACAGTAAAAATTAAATCCTCATAAAAGACTGTCATCTACTAGGATTTAAAACATAGCTCCTTCTAAAAGAAAACTGACATGTTTGCTTCTAATTCAAATGCTATCAATGAATTTTGAAAACATTTGCATAGACTATGCACGTACGCCAGCTAGTTTTCGTGCAACTCCAATGAGGTCCTTGCACCCCTTATTAGGTCCTTGCACCCCTTATTAGGTCCTTGCACCCCTTATTAGATCCTTGCACCCCTTATTAGGTCCTTTCATCCCTTATTAGGTCCTTTCATCCCTTATTAGGTCCTTGCACCCCTTACTAGGTCCCTGCAACCTTAATTAGATGCTTACACCTGATCGCTTGTGAGTGAGAGTGTGGGAGTAAGAAATTGCTATCGTAATGTGGCACTAGTCCAGCGAGAGTTGACTAGTTTCTCCAATTGGGATTCAATGCCAAGATTTCAGAAGGAGGCTGAAATCATGCCTTTGAGTCAATGTTATTTTTGTGTGATTCATCTGATACGGGGAAAGAAATTCTTAGATAAGTATGACATATTGGTTGCTATGAATTTTCTTAATATTGGAACGTTTCACAAATGGTACAGAGGTTCCTGCATTGGAATCTTCGCGCTGCAACACGGACGAGCATCTGCGACACTGACGACACAAGCCTCCACCTCCTCAGGGTGCTGCTGGCCAAGGCTCAGCGAGACCTGGCGCAGGCCCGCCGAAGTCTCCTCGGTGCCGCTCACAACGCCCCCATCTACGGAACTGTGCTGGTAAGCCGGATGAGTGCAACTAAATCTCTTTCAAGGCGTTTGTAACGAAAATTTTTGATAGCCCCTTATGTTATTTGTACAGTTGCTGTTCAGTGCGTATCATCAATCTAGCAGTTTAGTGAATTTTAAGTAGTTTACAACCAAGTTTCCTAAAGCCATTTGTGCATTTATTATTGTTTTTGTGTACCGTAAATTTATTATTTCAAGTTGCTGATATCTTTTTATTCTATTTGTGAAATTATTGTTTTGCGTGTTCCTTAAATTGTGGGTTTATATGCAGCTTGCACATACGGAATGTGGGGTTTCTTCAATTAGCCTCGTTTGAAAGAAGGAACACAAGTTCAATTCAATTATTTCAGTTATTACCTTTTTTCATTTTACATCCCATTTCCCAAGGGGTATTTTTTTTTGCATGCATGCGAGTCTCATGTGACCAAATGCGTGCTAGTATTCTGGTAAATTGTAATATAAAATGCATGCTAATATTGCGAGCAGGCACTGGCGGCAGTGCTCGGTAATGTAAGCATCAGTACGAGCAGCATTAGGCGCGCCTACGAGGCATTTCTGCCTCAAGTCCTGCTTTTCTGTGAGGAGGCTGTGAGCTTCATGCTCGGCGCCATGGCACTTGCTGCCAAGGAGGAAGGAGGTGAGGGTTTCACTTTTTTCCCTTTACCTTTCAACGTCCAATTCCTTGGCAGTTTTGATTAGTCATAGATTATTGGTTCACCTGTACTGGATTTAAGATGAATTGCAGTTGAGATAGGGTTGCGAATTGCAGTGCAAATCGAAAACCTGCTATGTATGAAATTATTATGTACTTCTCATTAGTTCAATTTATTTGATTCTAAAACATTATTTATATTTTTTCTTCTTTTTCAATAATTTTCCCATTTTTCAATAATCATCATAGGCTTGAAATGTTAACGCTAAATAGATTGAGATGTTAAGCTAAACATGTTACGGCAGTCTTGATCTAAAAATCTTGGTTTAATCCTGTTATTTTGAATTACATTTTAGTTATGAATAATTTTAATTACTAATGAAATGGGACAGCAAGTGTTCGTTTTATGAAACGCATTTCAGGAATTTTTCTTTAATAATAGAGCCTTTTTCTAGTGTATAAATTTTTTCTCTAACCATGTGGACAAATTCTCTTTCAGGCCACTCACCGGTGCTTCTTTTGTTAGAACAAATTCTCACTGAAACAATTGTATAAAAAGAGTTATTCCTTCACCTAATTTGAATGAGTTCTTTTGCAGCTGTGGCCCCTTCATTTTCTGAGATCAGTGAGTCTATTGAGCGTATCGTCAATGGCACCCAGAACAGAAGTCAGAAGGTTGAGGATGAACGAGCAAGTCCTGATGATTGTGACGGTGACGGTGATAGTGATGCTTGTGCTTCAGATGACGATGATGATAATGGTGATGATGATGATGACGACGACGACGACGACGACGAGAAGTGCGGAGCAATCTCTGACAGCCACCAGCTTGTGCTATCTTGCTGCTGGCAGACCATCAGGGTGTGTGTGAGGGAGTCAGTCGTTTGCTTCCAGCGATGCTTTGTTAGATTTGTCCGTTGTGTTGTTGCGGTGGAGAGCATGGGGAGTTAGCGCGCCTCAGAGTTTGAGTAGCTGTGTATGTTCTTCGTAACTGATGCCTCAGATGTGTGGAAATTATGAGGCGTGAAACGAAAAGCTCAGGGATCTCAGTGAGTGTTTTGATATTGTAATAGTCTTGCCACTTATCATTCCATGATATCATCGTATAATGATAGCAACGGAGACAATTAATTCTTCGGTTGGAGAATATTCAGATAGCTTTCATGATTGGGCACCTCATTTTTTCTTCTTGTATCGCTTATTTTCTAGTCAACTATCCCTTTTGATTGGGATATGAGCTACTTGTATAGTTAGTGCTTTGAAACTTCGAAGGAAAGTTTATAATTAGAATCGTAATTATTGTAGTGCTCATTGGCTGTTCTTATAATAAGTCAGTGAAGTTTTGAACCTTATGAGTACTTGTGTCAAAGAGGGAAAAAACTCAGGATATAAAATACTCTATGGAATGTAATAACTTCAATATCTAATTCAATTATGAGATCTCGTAACTTGCACACTGCATGCAGTTCAGAGAACTACCTGACTGGGCTGATTGTGAGGCTTAATTGTCGGAATTGACCTGCTGTGAGCATACTCCGTATCGTCTAGCACACTTGGTATGACAGTGTAATGATCTAACGTGCATTACAGGCGGCGTGCGTGCTTAGCTCTACAGTTTTGTGCTCGCCGCTCGTGTGCGTGAGTGCGACTCCTGCTCCACGGATCTTGTCGACCAGCTCTGCCCACAATACCGTCGGTTACACCATCACTGGTGCTGTCAGTGTGCTTGATTCAAGTAACTTCTCGACAGTCAGTGATGTCGCTAAGGTTGCTACTAGCATTACTGACAGTAATGCCGACAACGATGTTGCCAGTGATGCGGCTAACGATGTTGACAGTGATGCGGCTAACGATGTTGCCAGTGATGCGGCTAACGATGTTGCCAGTGATGCGGCTAGCGATATCGACAGTGATGCCGCTCATCCCACGGACAGCGTGCATACTGGAGAAGAAGCAGCAACGCCGGTGTGCCTGTCTACAGTAGTTGTGAGGCGTGCTGTCGATACCGTCCTCATCCGCACTCTGACGGGTTAGTTAGTAGAAAACATCACCGTTCTCATTCCTATGTACAGTATGAGAGCGGTGATGTTTTTTTGATGCCGTTTTCGGAATGTTAGTATGACTATATTAGTTTATCAAGACGACATGTCGTTTGTTTTGGTTTGTTTGTTGAATGAGATGACATGTTCTTTGTATTGGTGCATTTGTTCACTCAGATAACATGTTCAGAGATTTGCCTCAGAATCGGAGACAAATCTCTGAACTTTGAGAGGAAGATTTCGGTCAAAGGTTCTATCTTCTTTAATATAGTTTTGTGGTGGTACATTGCTCATGCGTTGTCTTTGCATCGCTTCACTTTTCTTTAATTGAATATAATTCGTTGTGGATGTAGTCACTTCAGAGGACTTATACCTAATTGGCGTTTGATTTTACGAAAATATTATTTGAATTTGTATTTCCAGTGTGTTTTCTGTCAGCAATTTTTTCTTTGTCTGGTTCGCATAAATTCTCATTTGCACTGTTAAAGTTTTTATAGAAACTTGATGAAAATTTCGCACGCAGATTTGAAAAATGTTTGGCAATAAGGTTCTTTATAAACTTGCTTTGTACTCTGTGTATAGTTTATATTATTAATACGAAGACTGGAAACACAATATTGACAAACACTACTAAAACATAAAAGATCTATCGATTATAACATTGTTTTCTAATTGAGTAGTTCTATTTTGACGAGCAATTTTTGTGACTTATTTCCTAGTCCTATCTTTGTGACAGAGTGAGTAGAGATATTAGTATCCTATCTGGACGGCGAACTCCTGATTTTTTTTAAAGAGAACGAATTCTTGTTTACTTGAAACAAGTCTGTTAACCGCGTAAAATGTGTGAAAGTCTTCAGAAACAGTAATTAACCACCCAGTTTTCTCTTACCTTGTGGACGCCCATTTTTTTGTTTAAACGATTACGACAATCCTTGCAATTAAATGTTGACATCGTGTGTTAACCCTTTATAGACCACGTTTTTTCTCCAAGAGAGAAATGCAACACAACCACACGTTGTTCATTGACTGATAATACTGCCGGCAGTGTTTAAACAAGTAGAATCGTAACATGTTTCTAGAGTTCTATAACTATTGAGTTCAGTGTTGGGTTGAAAAGCATCTGTTTTATTTTAGCGTTTTTCAAAGAAGATTTCAGGTTCCATTTAGATAGTAGAGTGTTTTAACCCTTTCGCTACCGTTGGGTTAATATGTCCCAAACAAACTTTAAAAATCATTCCCTTTAGTGCCATATTCTAAATGTTTCGTTCAAAATTGCGGCAAAATTGCATAAAGATTAGTAAAGATAAGTGGTGATGTACGCAATATTTTGATCAGTATGAAAATAATTTGGTCGTGAAAGGGTTAAAGTGTGTGTTTGTAGCATCAGGATATATGTTTTGTGTCCGGCTCAGGTACGCGACACAAGGGTGCCATCGAAGCTGCTAAAGTGTGTCTGAGTGACACAGCCCGCGTCATGCTTAAAAGATCCGCCTCTTCTCGCATCCTCGCTAAACTGGTGAGCTCATTTCCTTGGGTTGCAATTTTTTTTAACCATTGCTGTCCAAAACTTCTGATTTGGTTGAATATGAAGTGTTAAGTTAAACAGCTCGTTATGGAAGGCGCCTTCCAGTCCCACCTGCAGTTCAGTTCGGCCGTACGAAGGAGAGGATATTCTTTTCTAGTTGTTGTGGGGTAGTCTCATAATAACTTCAAGAATTTTCGGGCTTTACACTACCTGAAAGACGTCAAGTTAGATCAACTGTGTCAATTGAACGTTACTAGTTGTGCTCTGCCGCCTGAACTGGGTGCACTCTGTTTGTTCTCTTTTTCTTAATGAGTGTAGACAACCACTCTTCACAATTATCTCACATCTAACACATTTGTTTTTGATGATCAAAACGGTTGAAACGATTAGTTTTAGGCGTAAGCTTGTGTTTGTTCTGGCACCTAACTCAGTCGAGTTCAGTATTTTTATAGAAGTTTTGAACATCTTTTCCCCTTTCTGCAATGACAAACATTTCCCTGGTTCTTCTTATTGCAACGAACAGGACTTTATCTCTCTGTTAGGAGGACATTTACTTAGTGTAGTAGGATTTACACTTTTTCTAGTAATGAAGATGGCAAACTGCAAGAATCCAAAATATTTCATGTATTTCTATTTGATCTTTCGTTTATTTATTCTCAGTTTCTTTCCATAACACTTCTCGCATTACTCTCTTCCATTTAGTCTTCCACTGCACACACTGATGATGCAAATTAATTCACTGATCCTTGCAGTTTTTCTCTAAGTTGTCTTTTATTGCTGTTTGTAACACAGGTTGATGAATTCTACCAACTACACGGTTTTCAACTTTCTTTCTTCGAAGCGAAATTTAATTTCATTGATGTGAAAAATTTGATTTTATAAAAGCAAAATTTGATTGCATGTAATGAAATTTGTTTATTTTTGGTCAAGTTTTTATGCAAGTTAAATGGTTTGATACGAGGCAGTCAGGGATTCTTTGTTTATCTTTTCTTATGATGTTTTACGCAATAGGAAAACCCTTGTATATGGGTGCGATAGCAAAAAAATTAAAATACAATTCGAGGAAAAGTACATATGCTTTTTTTTGAAAATAATTTTTCACAAAATCTTTTCAAGTAATGATGATTTACCTAATGTATCATGTTTCGGAGCTGACATGTCCCATTTGAGTACATAGATTAAAAAAGTCCTGTCCAATATATGTAACTGAATGGGATATAATGAAATCAAATTTAGCTCTGATGAATTCAACTTTCACAGTGTTGAAATCAACTTGAAAACGTATAGTTTTCTAATAGACTATGCTCTTACCTGGGAGCTTGATATACGTTTCTATTGTCTCACTTGAGGATTTTCGGTACGAATTCACGTCTACAACTGTATCTGCGCGTAATGAAAGTAAACCTCGAACAATTTTTTCAGGTTAACCTGACATTATCTCGTGAACTGGACCTGAGTGGCTACAACTCTTCATCGCACCGTCGCTCAGTGACCAGACGAGCTGCCGGACTTGCTATGCTCACACAGGCGGTCTGTGTTGCTGACTACACTGCTGCTGAGCGGGGTGCTGAGCCCACGCTGCTGTTGCGCACGCTGGACACGCTCTTGCAGCACGCCTCGCACGACCAACAGGTGACGAACCAGGAGACTCGGATTAAGTGGTAGTACTGTTCAGCACAGTCTACATACACGCTTCTCAATGTCAATTTCTCATCATGACATTTTAGGTGTTTTGTACTCTTGGTTAAACGTGCAGTACACGTCAGTTAGTTATATCAGTTCATGAGTAGGCTTATAGGTCAGTTCATAGGGTGTTACCATAGCCAGGAGGTGTTTCTTATTCTTGCCTTGTGTGCTTTCATTTCAGCTTGGCCGCTTTTTTGCTTTAATTTCATGTCTTCATAATTCGATACTGAGTGTTTGTCTATCTGGTGGCGCAAATAACTAGGAAGTCATCGGTCGTCATATTACATGCAAATTTTTTCTGTGTTATTCTACTCGTTAGAACGTATGGATCTATGTAGAGCAGTAGTTCACAATCATTCTTCTGTCATTTCCCCCTGCACCCAGTTCAGCCATCCAAATTTCCTCCTTCATGTGTACGAGGGAAAGAGTAATCAAAACACACTGTGACTATTTACTAATTAATTTTTAAAATGTACAAATATACTGATGAACATACATGTAGTTACGAAGTAAATCGGATAGAGAGCAATTAGTCACAACTAACCGCATAGCCTCAGACATAAGAAAATACATCTGAAATTTTTTATTGCTACTAGCCAGTGCAATTATTTCTCTCTTGGTAGCTTCAAGTTTCCTCCCGAGGGAAAATTCCCTTAGTTTGAGACTCAGTGTAGGACTATGGCAGCGCATCGCCGGTAGGCATAGTTGGGACACACGTGTCATGTGGCAGTGTACACCAGATATTTACTGCATAGTTAGCTAATACATAGTAGTCTATAAACGGTTGGATTTTCAGCTCAGGTGTCAATAAATTAAATTTTATTTCTGGAAATATACAGACGACTCAATTCCTTGAAATTATCTTGGATTCGCAGTTAATTATCTTGAAAAGCAAACATATATGTATATTTTATTTTCTATTTGATAGTTGAAAATGTGCAAAGTACTAGGTTCTTCCTTAGAATTACTTTAAAGTCACTGCATTGTAATGCTTGCACACAAGTCATACCCAAGCACTGAGATATAGCCATCAAAGGCTAAGTACTTACACGGTCTTGTTGGAGGTAGGCAGCGGCAAATGAAAAATTCAACAAAACACTTAAAAAAAATCCAAATCAGAATCTTAGTGATAGGGAGCAACATAATAAAATTCCTAACAGAGCATCTTAAATTTCTCCTAATTGACATGATATTAGCACCTCCTTTTCTTCTAATGTGATGTCTTAAGGCATATAACTCGCAGCTACAATGGGCATACCCGTAACTTACTGATAACTCTAGGTGTGGTGGGGATTTTGTGTGGGCGTAGCCGTAACTTGCTCTCAACTCTAGATGAGAATTTTAAGTGTGTGTAGATTACTGAATGCTGTATCTGTACAGGAGAACGAGTTAGGAGACTGCCGCTGCAGCGTAGTACTACACCTGCTGCAGGGGGTGGTGCAGCAGCTGCAGCATTGTCCTCGCCTGGATGCCATCGCAGCTGCCTGTATCTCAGCGTTCACATCTACGTGCTGGAGGTGCCGGTGAGTAGGCAGTCGCCTGCTGTGCTGGACATCGTGCATGAAATTCTTCATTTGTTGGTGTAGTAGAAATTTTTAGTTACCATAGTTCGTAGTCTCAGATCTCTTTCTTAAGGACAGTGTGTGAGTGCATGAGGGCAAATGAGAATGCATAGTTCGACAATTATGTCCCCATCTCCTCGTATCATTATGCGATTAAAATGAACCGAAGTTCAATGTCGTTACCTCCCCTGACTTACTTTTATTTGTGTTGCGTATTTAGGATACCGAGTATTTTACTGACTTGGAGTCGTGGTTTCTATGTGAGTTCTGGTTGTCGTTAGTTGTGTGCATATTTGAAGCTGCAAGTGGGGCTAGGAGTACTTTTAAGAATGCCAGGATCTGTATATTGCTAGCCATACGTTCTAAAGTGTCATTATTTAGTTGCTTAAAATCTTCATGCTCGACATATCCAACTTGGATGCGTTTTATTTTCAATCTATACTCATTGAAGCTTACGTCTAACTTATAAGTAGTTACTAGAAAATTTGAAAATTTTAATTGTGACTTTGAAAACGATGTAATGTGTTACTACGAGTATGATTGAGTATTACTGAGTAAAGTAAAAATGAGTTGTGTCAAGTATTATCTGATTTGTGATAATGATGTGTGGTGCTGTCCTGATTTTACTAAACCAGTGTTTGTTGCCATGTGCAGGAACGCTGGTCTGCAGCTGTTTGGGAGCGTGGTCTCACGTCTTGTGGGTCAGAAGAAGGTCTCACAAGACTCGTCTGAGTATAACAGCGTCACTGCACCTCAGTTCATTGCAGCACACCTTGAGTTGGCATACTCGATGCTTGATTTGCTGAGATCTGCTGCGAGAGCGGTTGCCATGCAGAGCGGTAATAGTTGCTGGTCAGACTCTACCTGTCTGGATGACCGAAAGCTTTCACCACAGCAATGCAACGACGACGACGATAAGCGAGAATCCCTGTCGCAGCTAGCAAATTACCTCTGCTCGGAAAGTAAGGTTGAGAAAATAGCCTTACAGAAATGCAACGGAGATATACCTCCACAACACAGAGGACGTACCGAGGTCATGGATGATTTGGCAAATGAAGCTGGTCACTCTGATAAAAGTGAAATAGAGCTTTCGTCGGCTGTTATTCCGGTATTGTGTTTACTCTCACGGTTGTCCCCTGGTTTGCAACTCAGTATTGATATTTTTGCTGATATAACTGTAGAATTTCAAAAATACCTATGCAATTTATTAGCATCTTCCATCGTTAACATTCGGTCTCTTGCAGCTGTCAGTCTTCTGTCTTTAACGCCTCAGGCTGAAGTGAAGACTTTGATAAGCAAATTCCTCGACAGACTTTCCAATGCAACGTCTTCTTTCTTTGAGGAGTCTTCCGAAGTCAGCAAGAAACCATCGAATACTGTCAAGAACGATCATTTCGTTGCTACGAATGAGCGGCATGGCTTATTACTAGTCGTAAAAGAGTACATTGAGCGCAGTATTAAAATGGCTTCTTTAGAAAATGCGGATGCACTTCCTACACGTCGCACCCTCGCGGCTTTGTATTCAAACGTGAATGAATGCTATGTCATTCGAGCTTTAGCGTGCGAGTGTCTCTTGCTCCTAAATGATAACAAATCTCTTAATATTGACAAACGTTCTTCGTCTGGAGGTCGCAATCATAGTCCTGGTTATGAGAGGTACGTGGAACTGTCATTAGTGTATCTGCTGCGCTCTGCTTGGACAACTCGTAGAATTTGGGATGTTTCCTCCTATCTGTACGGGAGTTCGTACAAAAATGCTGAAACTGCTGCAAACTTTTGGATCGAAAATAACCTGCAAATGAAAGATAGGTACATTGACCATGATAACGGGTACTTGGTGCCCTCTATAATTTGTTCAGTGTTATCAAATGAAATGTTCGATAGGTCAGGGTTGTTTTTGAAGATCATTGATTCTTTTTTCGAAATAAAAGTACCACCTCGATGTCTGTTCGCAGGGATCTTTGGTAAAGTTGCTTGCACTGACAGCCTGCTTTTGATTCTCAGAGGAGGGTTAGATGCATCTGCCCAAAGAAGCTTGCTTATCTTAATAAGCCACCTTCTTCACTCAACCGACTATCAATTGTCCGACAACCTTTTGCATGCGTTCAGTGAAAATGTTGTGAAGTTCTCTGGAGAAAGTTGCAGTGAAGCGCTTCGTTTGTGCAGCGCTAAGTGCGCTGGTCTGGTGCTACCTCTCCTTTTGGCTGATGTTAATGTACGTGGCCTGCGGTATCTCAAAGAACACATTGCTCAGGTTGTGTGCGATCTCCTGTACGATGAGGACTCTAGTGTTCGTGATACTGCGGCCTCTGAGATCTTTTCGGTCTTGAGCTCAAGCCAAAAGCACCTTCAGCACTCCAACAAAACATTGGTCAACCTCATGCGACTCTTCACTCAGCAGTGCATCTTGAAAAACGACTCTGTTTTGCTGGAGAGTGTTTGGACATGTTTTGTTGACTGTGCTGGTAAAAATGCGAACTTTAAAGCAAAAACAAAGAATTGTTTCAACGGCAATCTCTTCGAATCCGATGCATTAAATCTATACAAAGAAAACCATTTAATTGCACAAATGCTTGAAAGACATTTGCTAACAGCTGCATTGGATCCTTGTTGTGCACGACTGATTCTCAGGCTATGCTCTGCTGCTCAATTCCGAGTGGCTTCTACTCCTGGTGAGAATGCGTCAGAATTTTCGCTACAGTCAAGATTGCATCGTTTTCACGCTGAAGTTTTAAGAAATATCGGCAATTCAACAGTACAAGCTTAGATTTTATTCTGTTTTTATTATCCATCGTACTTCACTCTTATGATTGATCACCGCCGGAGTCGAAAAGAATTTATGCTACTTGTTGTATACTCGTCGATTGTAATTTGTAAAAATACTTGGCACACATTTGGTGCTCATGCATGCCGTTAATAAGTTGTTGCCGCACGTAGCGTTAGTAGGAAACTCGATACATGCGTTTAATATTGGTTTCAAACATAATTTCCCATTCTCTTATTACTAAGTTTGAGCGGTCTATTTACAGATTAAAATATTCTATTCCCGTTCGCTAACCTGATATAAGGAGTGGTGTAGTGAACAAGCTGGGAAATTATGGTGTTGAGTGCTGGTAGCTCGAGCATGTACAAAAATTG
The DNA here is from genome assembly GCA_006783055.1 of Trinorchestia longiramus. Lineage (NCBI taxonomy): Eukaryota > Metazoa > Arthropoda > Malacostraca > Amphipoda > Talitridae > Trinorchestia > Trinorchestia longiramus. The sequence goes on from VCRD01004048.1 coordinate 31,761, forward strand.
GTCGAGCCGCGGCTCACTACAGCTAGTGCCAAGACAGGAAGGAAGACTCTAGCCTAATGAGCTGCAACAAGTACCCCGTTGACTCGTATGCGTCCATTCACTCGCGTAAACTTAAGTTCTGAACTTAAAATACATTCATAGCCTTTATAGCTTCGTTAATTTTGACTTAAAAACATGGAGATTAGTCTACATTTGTTTAATACGAATTTAAAATGCTCTATTACTTACGCAGGGTGGTCCATAAGTAAGGTACCTTTTTAAAGTTATTATAGCTATGAAGCTATGAATACGGAAGAGATTTGGTTAATTCAGGATGAAAGAAAAAATTCAAAGTTTAATATAAATTTATGAATAGAACAATAAAATACGTTTAACTATGGAAAACAATATCTTTTAAATGACCATTATTAGTCAAACAATGGCGTGCTCTTTCAGCGGTGCTTTTTATTACTTTCCATTAATGTCTGGTAAAATGTTGTTGATCTCTTGAATGTTTAGTTTCAATTGCCGTAAAATATCAGGCATTTCAATGTAAACATTTTCCTTTAACCCTTTAGCGACCAAGTGGACTATTCGGTTGCCTTTCACGGTCTTTGGGAGAATTGTTCTAATAATTAAACAGAGAGCAATATGAGGTTGCTACTAGGTTTGAACGCTTCGGCATGTTACAGCGTCGTTCTTTTGGCTGCCTGGCTCTCAGTATGCTTCATTGCATCAGTGTACAGACGGTCTTTGTGAGCTTAAATGTAGAAACTAGAAAAACAAATTGGTCGCTAAAGGGTTAAGTATCCCCACAGAAAGAAATCAGGAGCACTTAGATCTGGAGATCGAGGCGGCCACGGTTTATCACCAAAACGAGAAATTTTTCTGTTTGGAAAAATTGCTTCTAACATTTGCATTGTTTCTTTCGCTGTGTGCGCTGTAGCTCTATCTTGTTAGAAGAAGGTAATCTCTCTGTTATCATCTCCAATTTTAGGTATCAAATATTCTTGAACCATCTGTCTAGACAGGTTTCCATTAACATAAATTGCATCACCATCAGCATCTTCAAAAAATATGGTCAAATGTTCCTCGAAGACGTGATGCCACACCATACTGTTACTTTAGCTGAGTATAGTGGACGTTCATGAATTTCTTTTGGATTTTGTGAAGCCCAGAATCTGCAATTTTGCTTGTTAACAAAACCATTAAGGTGAAAATGTGCCTCATCAGTCATTATTAAATTCTTTACACAGTTTTCATTTTCTGCAAGCTGCAGAAATCTATTCGCAAAATCTTATTGCTGTTGGAAGTCCGTAGGATGGAGTTCTTGAGTTAATTGAATTTTATATTGATGATACTTTAAATCTTTTACTAAAATACGTTGCAGTGAGACGTGCCATTCTCAGTTGAATTAAACGTCTCCTAGTTGACGTTTTGGACCAATCAGCAAGATTCGTTGCAACAAGCTGAATTGAAGCACCAGTTTGTACGGTCCGTGGCCTGCCACAACGTTGTCTGTCTGCTGTTGTCAGTCTCTCTAAATTTCAATACCAGTTTTTTATACACTTCTTCGAAGGACTTCTTTCAATACCATCAATATTCCTGTAATTCCTTTGAATTGCAGTAACCGAACAATTACATTGGAAGTAAAGTTCCACCATTTTTGCTTGTTCCGTTGCGTAACGATTCATTTTGAGAGGTGGATTTTATGAATTTTTTGGGCAATAAATTGTGATTGTCGGTAGACTTAATACGCTGGTAGAAAACTTTGAAATCTCCTCATACCATTCTGAATTAACCAAGTCTCTTTACCATTTGTAGTTTTAGAACTATAATAGTTTAAAAAAAGTACCTTAGTTATGCGCCATCCTGTAGAAGAAGTCTCCACTTCGTATATTCATGACCTTTCCATTCTTGGTAAGTAAATTACTTCCCAAATCTTATTGCTATCAACTAGGTAATATGATTCTTCATATTAATTAAAGCTGAAAACTCCATCTTTATTACAATATACGCTTTCCTAGCACCGGTATTGCTCTCCTTTTTTCTCTCTACGTGCGTTTTAATTCTGATGTTTAGGACCATTTTGGCAACTCACCTAAAACTTTTTTGTATACCTCTTGAGCTGCTTCATTCACGAAGGAGCATCACATCCAGTACACTAAATCTAGTATAAAGCGACAATGAAACAAATAATCAGCAACCTCCAACTTCGACACTACTGCAGACGACTGTAAAACCATCCAAATTGGTTGCTTATACAGCGTTTGCTTTAACTGTAACTTTAAAATGATCTGTAGTGTATCAAAAGTTAAATCAACTTTATTCCGATACATTACAGAGTACAGTGTGAATTTACAGTGTATAGAAGCGGTGTTTCAATTCTGAACGCTAATCACAGTGTCCCGGTCCTCCATTCAGCACATGCATCCTTCCCCTAACGCTTTTACAGCTGTCAATTATCTATTTCATACTTGCAAGAACTGTGTAATATGCATCCATAAACAAATGTGTGCCATCGTCATTTGTTTCGGGATAAATATTAATTTTTGCAAGGTAGTACGCAGTAGATAGGGAAAATATCGGTAAATAATGAAGATACAGTTTTGGAAAGTTGACAAACATGTAGAAGCTCGTTCTCGACGACATACGACGGGACAAACATGTAGAAACTAAAAGAAGTGACGGATACAATTGACATGAATTGTTTCCTTTCACTTCTCTGAGCAATTAACTAACTTGCGTCCCTTTACATTTCCTTCATGAATTACATCTGTCAGTTAAACGTAACAGTATTATTAAAAATATATTTCCAATCAGTCCTTGTATAGATGCTTACACTAATATCCTTGAAGTGAATATTAATTTAGTTCACTAGAAATATCCATTTTGTATATATTATTACGATATCTATTATGCAACAATATTAAGTGTCTCAGTCTCAAAAAGAAGTCCTTGCCTGTATTTTAGCAGACTATACTGATAACTGTGTCTGAATTTAGGAAGATATCATTGCCAAGTAAAAAAAATCCGTCCGCAGTCAGAACTCAATTTCCGTACTTTCAGGCGACCAGATAATAACCACGATATCTAAGTCTCATTTTATGATTAAAAGAAAATACATTCTGTAGAAAACTAGAGTATGTTGTTTGGATTTTTAGCGTACTTAATTACTTCACAACAAATGATTTGTTTGGATAATCTCAAGTCTTTGTGTCTTTATACCGATGTTTCCACTCATTTTTTCTATTTTATCCCACATGTTAAAGAAGTTTAAGAGAAACAGTGTTCTTTTTAAGTCAGAGAATGCAAATGAAGTTTTTCTACTACCTCTTCTCTTCCCACCTTTAAACACCGTTAGCTAGGGAAACAATGAATTCTGCGAAACTTTTCTCTACTTTCAATCTATGTAGAATTCCTGTCAAAAAATGCATCATGATCTATGAATTAAATTTTTTGTATGATACATCTAAATGCAGTGTACCGATTGAGACAGATCAAATCAGAAGACAGATTTTCATGAACATCTTGGACGATGTACATTTTTATATGTGTAGAACAATAATCGAATAAACAGTGAAAGAAACACGATTAGGCCTTGTTATATGAGGCTATCCATTGCAGCCTTGGTCACCATGGTTTGTGCTCAGCTGAGCCTAAGCATCAGAATTCTGAAATATACGCATCCAAAGGCGAACGAAAGTGCGTATAGTGTAAAATGATCGCAACAGAGGGCGCCACGCTCCTAATCAATCCAAAACATGGGGTGATAGCGGTTGAGGGTGTGTGTCGTTCGCGTTTTCGTGTTATGTGCGGCGTGTGTTAGCATATGTAAATTATATTCATCACAACGAAGAATTCAACGAAACGTAGAATGTCTGGGAAAAGCGAAAAGGATGGTAAGGCTTTGGGTTAACTTAATACCATGAAATGTTTCTTCTGATTGGGCCACAGGGCGGGGACGTTATTTTTTCGATACTTCGATAACTTTAGAATTTAAGTGTATTTCTCGTTTCTATACTTCTATTTTGAATGTCTGACTACCCTTCGAAGTGATCTGACTGTAGAGAGAACCCGTACACGTGACAGGCAGGCGGTACCGCTCTCATAACCTAGCAATGTTAGTCACCTTGGATCTTAATGTGCCACAAGGTGACTCGCGGATTCTTTCGTGTTGTGAGCACGAAATCCGACTGGCATTCACGCCGAAGCGGCTATAATCATCTTCAGTTTTTGTTTTCGGATTTTCGTTTCATAGACCTAAATCATACGTTGTTTCCCATGCTTGTATCTCCATGTTAACGCGAAAAATGTATAAAGACAGCGTAAGAATGTAAATACATATTATTTCAGGAGTTTGGTTAACAAAGTCGTCTTAATTTTGATTATTTGAGAATTAAAAAATGAAAAATGAATCTTATTGTGACTATAATCCTCTGTCAACATCGAGTTAAAAAATTAAGGAATAGTCAGTTTCGAGTAACATGTATTATATCGGAAGTCGAATTTATGCAAGGAATTTAAATTTTTTTATTACATATGGTATTCACGATAAATGTACATATTTTTGCATATTTTTCATTGCTTTCATCAATTTCACAAGTGAACAATTGTATGTACCTTGAATTCTACGGTGTTTTTTCATGAATACGATACTGTAGACCTTTAGAGCTGCAAATTGTTTGAAAATTATTTTAGCATGCGCTACCTCATGTTAATTGAGTAATTCAGTGATTTCATTCGTCGATTTCATGCTGTTTTGGGCAGTCATCGAGGCACTGTAGCTCTCCCTCGAGGAAATTTACTTTCCTTCCCTGTGAGAACCACTTTTCCGTCGCCCGTCTTTTCTTGGTCTCGTGAACGAAACAAATATAAATTTTGGAAAAAATAATTTCGTGCTGATGAAAACTGTGGCTGTTTTTTATGTAGTTCAATATCTGTTTTCACTCAAAGTTTAAAGGTCAAGTCTTTGAAAATGTTAGAAAGTTAGGTATGGAGTGAACATAACCATAAAATGGCACATAGAAAATACGTCTAGATACAACAGGGCGAAGGTCTGAAAGCGTACTAATTGTTTACTAATACTAATACAATGCATACAATGTACATTGTGCCAGGATTACGTAAGTTAATTCTAGTGGGCCAGCATGCATTGCATTAGCATTAGTAAACAATTAATTAGCACGCTTTCAGACCTTTGCCCTGGTGTATCTAGACGTATTTTCTAAGTGCAATTTTATGGTTGTGTTCACTCCATACCTAATTTTCTAACATTTTACCATGAAAGAATAATTTCTAACCACTAATGCAGATATATTAGCAGGAAAATACACTGAAGCACCACAGTGTGTAGATGCACTTCGACACGCGACTGAGCGCTGCTACATTGTGTTCTAATACTGAGCACTGAACCACTGACACGGTACCGCCTACTACACGTATCTCTTCTGCCTTATCACAGCGTACACTTGTTTCTCGTGATAGCCTTTTATTTCAGCTGACAGTGCATGACCACCTGCTCGAGATATGATCATCCATATTGATTCACCTGAAAAGTTTGTTTTAATGGTAACGAATTATTTTCAACAACTCAGAATATATTTTAAATTACTTATCTCTTTGTTTAGCTTCAATGTTCGTTTTTTCAATTTGTTTTTGAAATGTCTTCAAATTTTAGGCTCTGATTTCAATTCTCTTTGTCGTGCTCTATATTTGTCTCAGCTGATATGATTTTTCTATTTCGTGCATTTAGTTGTGTTTTGTGTACGTGCATGTAATTAAGACTCCATCGTAATTTCGATGTGAGTAATAATAATAATAAAACAAAATTATCATGGTTCTACGTGTATCGTTTTCATGTGCCCCATGGTTTAAATTCACTTCTGTTTCACATGTCGAAAAAATTACCTTTTCCTTCAGGGCACGAGGTTAACGTCAATCGAGAGACGCTGTGATTTTGTGTGCGTAGACAGTTTATTTATTTAAAAATATCCTCTCTCAATATTGTTTAGGCCTGATGGTACAGTTGTACTCTGGTGAGAGGTGATGGGCTTTAGTCATGCGTCATACATTTTTGTGTTCCGTATTTTTCTGGCACAGGAATAGTCCTGCCCATTGCTCACGTGAACTTTACTCGCTACACATTTTGTCCGCCTTCCTCCCACTGGCATATTTGTGTGTCGTCTGAGCGCGTAGGACTAAGCGCCATTTTAAAATCATATGAAGAATTTCTTCTTCGTTTCAGTTCGATTATGCGAGTTTAATTCTACATCAAGCATTTATTCTTAAAATTTAAGTGATTGATTTTATAGTTTCAAACTCGAGCTTTAATCCATCTCATATTCATTTGACGCTATTGGCTGACGACTTAATCCAGTGCGCAGCATTGGCTTCTGATTAGAGTTAAGCTTGCATCACTTCATGCTCAGGATGCTAACTTAAGCTAAATTTCCGACCCAGATAGCGAACAAGTCTCTGACATCCGCTGCTGCGCGCGAGCTACAACTTGATCCTGCGGCGGAAACTAGTCTGTCTTCAGTTGCGATTGCAAGTTTTCTCGTGTTCTACGTGTTTTCATGTCGTGAAACTATTGATATTTGGAATTGAGGCAAGTGAACGTGTATTTGTCAACTCCGAAGGCTTGCATCAAGAACTGATTTTTCAGAATGTCAGACTCCGAATCACGTTCCCCAAAAGTTAAGAGATTCGATAGGAATTCTAGCAGCGGGGGCACACTCAAACGCTTGGGGGGCTTTCGACGAAAGTTGTCTTTGGGAGCGCAGTCTTTCTCGGCGTCTCTTACATCAGCCTCCGCCACTCGCGACGACTTAGAAACCTTCACCGACTCCAAAGAACCGGATTGTTTAAGAGAAGTTTCCCTGGATCGCAAACAACCGCATTACGGGTCAACTTTTTCTCTCTCTCTGAACCGTGACAGCAGCTTCCCATCTAACTTTCTGAACCTATCAGCCCCGTTATCCCTGAAGGATAGATTTTCGAGGAGTTCTTCCCCTCGTAGACCGTCAAACCCCGGTTTAGGACTCGAGTCTTCACCATTGACTGATGAATGCTTGAAACAAGTTGATGAAGAGGAGGATGAGTGGATGAACTACCTCTGTGGTGATGAAGAAGGTACCAATACAACACATGGTTTGTTAAAATTGTATCCATAGGATTTCATAGTCAATTTCAAATGTTAAACTTTTTTTACTATTGCCTTCTTCAGATCGAATGGTACTCAACCAATCAAACGCAGTATAAATTCTTTATTATTATTCATCAGTCCAGCAGGATGTTCTGTTCTGTCTGATCAGGGTCTTTATTCATTCTGGAGGCGTGGTAGGCAGGTGACTAAACTTGTAATGTACGAGCTTGAATATCGAGCGTCAGAAATTACAAAGTGGACTATCGAGGAAATAGGTTTTTACCCATCATGGCGACATGATTGTGTGAGAGAATGAATCAGTTTATTAGGAAATCAATTTTTTTACTAAGTGTGTCTGGGAACTACAGCTACTGGGGTAAGGGGAGGAATTTAATTGAATTAAAACTTATAGAAGAATTAGAACAGGATATTTAGTAAAAAGTCTGCTTAAAGTTTGGGCATAATATGGATGAAAATTGGATAAAAACTAGAAACTGTAACTTGGTGCCAGTTTGTTGATTCTTTGGGGCTGACGCGGCTAGAAATACGGCATGGGACTTGGGTGAACAACCGAATAATTATCGAAGTAATTATCCGACCCAAGAATGGGCCAGAAGGTTCGTTCCTATAGCCTGATTCTATTCTTGTGTTAAATATAAGTACCTGCGTATCGGAGAATTTCTTTGACGGCAAACGTTTCTCAACACAGAGATTACATCTTAAATTCTGAAACTAAAGAACATGTTAACGTCGAAAATCCCGAAAATAAAGTACGTCAACTGTGTATGCTAAGCGCTGTTTTCATATGAAAGAAACACGTATGTTCGAGGTGTTCAGATGCTAGAAGTTTTGGCTCCAAATAATAGACTGCTGTGGAGCTGAATTACGAGGGATGCCCTTGGATAGAAGAGCTACTTTCATCGCTGGGTTTGAGGTACAGCTTTTTTTTAAAAAGGATGTACAGTTAGTGTCTGACTTCTAGCCCTGTCTTCGGATAAGATGAAGTTCTTAGTTTAGCTTCCTCACTTGCATACGCGTGATTCATAAGTTTCATGTCATTTCTGGCATCTACCGCCTGCGATGAAGGAAATGAGGCCAGTCATTTGCGTTACTGCACAAGGTGTTTTTTTCCCAGATGAGATCGTGGAGCAAGTTGATCTTCATAAACTGATAGGGAATTATGAAATCTTATATTGATTTTCACCGTTGAAAGGGATTTTCATTGAATATTTAAGTACTGCAAACATTTTGAATTTTGCTGCAAGTAAGATAAGAATCAGCAGTATTTTACTGAATGGTTTTTACTTGCCGCTTGCCCTTAAATTTACGGCTAAATTGGATTATCACTTTCAAAAATAATTCTATAATCACTGAAGAAAATAATTCGATAACAGCTAATAGTAAATTATGAAAGCGTCGTGGCTCATGTCTGGCTACTGCACTTGTACTTTCTTCTTTCTCCAAACTTCTACGACGAATTTTCAAGATATAAAATGTCAGTATGTAGTGAGCGGAGCATTGGTATATCTGATTATTCTTAGAATATTATCTTAGAATAATCATAGGAGTACATAGTAGTGAAATCGTAGTGGAGCTTGTACTGCTATGCTCGTTGTGTTGTATTGTGAGACCAAATATTAACGTGGTTTGTATTTCTCTCATTATTGTTTGCTTGCAGGAGACTTCATGAGAGGGATTGCACTTTAGCTGCGGTGTTTTCTTTACTGATAGGAGTTAATAAAAAAGTTCACGTCTAACTTAAACTTGTAATTTCTCATGTGTTGCAGGTAAGGCTGGGAGTGTTCTCTTCCCCACACCCGCTCAAGCTGGCTGCAAACTCGAGGCTCGTGCCGTGAGTGTATCTTCTAATAAAACTTATAAATTATTTTTCCGGGTAGCATTTTACGTGATAGTCTTAGCTTATAGCTAGGTAAAGTTTGATTGTTCTACACTAACGTCCTTACGCCAATTTTTTAGACAGGCTCAAAAGTTTAACCTTTTAATGTATGATGTGTCCGATCTGACACAAAGCTCAAAACTCCCCTCGTAATCTTGGCGTGCATGCATGAGGCGCTCCGTGCCACAAGGGCGAACAGGCCACCAGCTGAAAAATCTGTGTGCTTTGGTACCCAAGTCTCGTAGCTGAGCTTTGTTACAGCAGTTAACCTACAAAATGAGACCAAGAATACATCTATATGTACATAATTATGTTATAGGAATTTGCCTTTTACAAACTTTGTTCGGTAATTTCTCAACGTTTTTGGCATCTTCGCCCATATGGCTCACAAAGCCTCATATAGCACATACACATACTGATACATTTAAAATCATCTATTTAATTTCTTTTAAAACACTTGCTTCGATAACATGGCATCCAAAACTTGCATATACTTTAAATTTCACAAATAATTTTTTTCTCTCTAAAATTATTCATGCAGCAGAGGGTTGATGACGTTTGAAAGCCGATGTTAGCCAAAAACTTAAGCCAACTGCGAAGCATCGTTCTAAGTTTGACTTCTGGTTGTTTGAACAAGCGTGTGTCAAAAGGGGTTTAATAGACGTTCGAACGGATTATTATAACTATAATTTCCTCTATTTAATATGAAGCATGGTGTTATGTCTTCATTAAAGCAGGTTGAAAAGCTAACGCACGTGTGCTTGTGATGGTGCTGTAAGATGATTTGTTGCACACATGTTGGGCATTGTCTGCACATCTGCGATAGCAGCTGCAGCTGTGCCCTCAAGTGTTGTAGTTTACGGCTGCCCGCGCTGCACAATCGCTTTAGTGTGTCTTCATCATTGCGGTCAAAGAATTTACAAGCCACGTATGATTACAATTATTATTAGTGCAACTGATAGATGAAAATTATGTGCGGACCATTTTTTGACTGTTTCGTTTTGAATTTTCAACGTCCCTACTTGAACCTTTAGTTTGTTAGTAAAGGATTAATGTCCTCTCAGTTTTTATTTGAAATTTTTCCTGTCCATTCGGATTTTCATGTTTTTTAACCTCGACTGATCAGTAGAAGTGAGTACTATTTCAGATAAATATTTTACATTTAGTTTTCTACCTATGTGATTTTAGACTTTTTGTAGTGGAGTATTCAGGTAAATTCCCTATGAGTATCTATGTACAACATTCCCAGACGTTTTCCATTTTTGGAGTTCACTCGCACTGCATGAGAGACCTCAGTTTTTGTCCGATCGTCCCCCTCCTGTCAAGAGGGTAGGGGGAGCAGAATATGTGTGACAGTGGGGCGCTTATCAGCTGTAAAATTGGCCCTCGTCACGGATGTGCTTCTCAAAATAAGCTCTGGTAATGTGACTTGGATGTGCGAGTGCGACGCACGCCAGACCTGCCTGTCTGCCTTCCAATGCAGCGATCTCAGCACGCCCTGGTGCGGCCGTGCGAGTGGATGCACGAGTGGATGCACGAGTGGA
>VCRD01004049.1:0-30146 GCA_006783055.1 Trinorchestia longiramus
CGCGTGACAGAGAACCACGCGTGACAGAGAACCACGCGTGGCAGAGCCAGCATGTACAACTTAGAAGGTGTTATGTTCATAACACATTGCTGCATCGAAGACACACGTCACTGGATTGAGTCAGGTGTTCTCACAGTGGATGGAGCTCGTGGGAGTGAAGACTTGGTCGAATGAAGCCGTCAATTTCCTGAAGCCATTTCTCTTGCATCGTCAGACTGGTAAGCTCGGCTCCAAGCGGTTTCCTTCTCCCTGTCAAAAATGGGGAACAAACTGGAAGCATTGAAATGGGGATCAAAAAATATGGGGAGTGAAGGGGAAATAAAAATAAGGGAACAATAATATGAAGCACAATAATGGGGGACAAAACCGGGGATCATAAATGGGACAATAAAAACTGGTGAGCAAAAACGGGGAAACCAAACCAAATAAATGGAGAATTAAAATGTGACAATGTATAGAACATGGTTTGAATCCACAGGATTTCTTTCGGGGAAAAGGAGCGCGCAGCCATAAGATTTGTTGGCTAAGGTGGTATTCACATGAAATCTGCAGAAGAGTTTATTGAATCGCATGACTTACATTACACGTGAATCCAAGCTCCTAACCAATCAAATCAGTTAGGCGCAGCTTCTAACTAAGTAACGAACTAAATGAGCTAGGTGCAGCTACTAACTAGGTACATACATGAGTTAGACACAGCTCCTAGCTAACTAACGATCTAAATGAGTTAGACGCAGCTCATAACTCACGAAATCAGTTAGGTGCAGCTCCTAACTAACGAAATCAGTTAGGTGCAGCTCCTAACTAACGAAATCAGTTAGGTACAGCACCTAACTAATGAAATCAGTTAGGTGCAGCTTACCTTAACTCCTTATAGAGAGACCCCTTACAAGAACAAACCCCGGGGACAGACCCCCACCACTCAACACATGTGCGCAAAGCGCTCATTTCGATTCCCCACCTTGTATCCCTTTTCGTTTCACCCCTATACTTAGGTACACTCTGTGCCAAACTCTCCCTTAAATCTTTATTAATGGGTACCGACCTACCTACGTGTCATGGACTATCCACAAGGCACTACCAAAGTCGACATCTCCGAAAAAAACTCACCACCTGAAGAACTCAACTTAATTCCAACAGAAGAGCGAACGAAGAAGAAACCAACCATCCTGTCTGCGGACAGGATGGGCGCAAATAATCCACGCATTACCGAGAACTGCTTGCACTTCAACGCTGCATGCCCAGGCGCCCTGCCGATAAGATGTCAGTACGCCAGTACTCGACGTCAAAGCGTACGCAGCAAATGTCAAAAATGAAACAATAACTAATAGACTATTCAAATGCCTAAGTATAAAGTATTAAACTCATCCTGCCTTTAATTGCCTTTTCTCCCATTGGGTTCCTCGACGGTCCCTTACTCCCTCAGGCGCTCACTCCGAGTAAGATAAAAGATAGAGATATTTAATATTTGCTCGGACATAAGAGATGTCTGAGGGTTGGGACTGATGAGTAATATCAGAAAGACGTTTACAATTAATTTTTATTCTCTACACCTGGGTTCAGAAATTTAATATTTAACCTGAATATGACCTCTGAAATGATGAAACACAATGAATGTAACCCTCCTCCCAACTCCACAATCAATTTAACTCTTCGACTTCTCACACTAAATCTAACCCTTTCACTTAACCTTACAATAAATGTAACCCTTTCACTTAACCTTACAATAAATGTAACCCTTTCACTTAACCTCACAATAAATGTAACCCTTTCACTTAACCCCACAATAAATGTAACCCTTTCACTGAGCCCCACAATAAATGTAACCCTTTCACTTAACCCCACAATAAATGTAACCCTTTCACTTAACCCTACAATAAATGTAACCCTTTCTCTTAACCCCACAATAAATGTAACCCTTTAAATTAACCCCACAATAAGCTTAATTCTTCAACTTGACCCTACAATAAATTTAACCCGTAAAATAAACCACACAATGGATTAACCCTCTCAAGCTAACACTAAGATGAATCCAATGCCTAAAATTGACCACCACATACGACTTAGCTCCTGAACGTAAGCCCACAATGAAAATAACCTCAGAAACCAATTCCACAACGAATTTAATTCCTGAAACCAGCCTCGTTACGAGGCTCACCTCTGAACCTAACCCTCAAAACTCCTTTACCCTTAAACCTAACCTCACTACGCACACCAGCGCAACATCCCAGCAGTTCTATTAGTCAGTGGACACAACCAAGACCAACAATTTCATTCACAAGCACAAACAGAGCATAACTTAAAATAACTATGGAAGCTTAGTACTGGAAAATTAGGTGAAAAATAACGATAGAACGATATTTAGAAGAAAATAAATTAAAAAGTTCAATGAAACAAAAAACATCATCGTACAATAGCGCTAGCAGGAATGTCCAAATGCGTATTGTGCTCTTATTTACAACCTTGCTGGATGTTAGTAGCCGTCATTGGTTGTAAGGATTCTTGAAAACGTAATTTTTTCCGTGAATTAAATCATTTCTGGAAGATCAAATGAATTCCTGAAGCTGATCAGATATAGTGAAGCGTGTGGTCCTAAACATTTAAAAAAATATATGTAAAACTTTTTGCATCATAATATTTGCAGGGCATGTCGCACTACACATTTCTTTTGACTTCACCGTAGAAATATTTGAAAGGAGTGAAAACTGGAAGAGTAAGCAACTTTGACGCCAAAAACTAAAGAGCACAACTTACCGGAAACACATGAACACAAAATTGATAACACTCACTGGGAGTCAGCTAACACAAAACTTCGTTAAAACTTTGTTGATTTAAAAGCCACTACACTCAAGAAGACACAGAGTCAGAAAACATTTGCTTCAGTGAACAGAAGTTATGGACAAAAGAACAATAACTCGCTAAACTAAGGGACACGCTAAACTAAGGGACACGCTAAACTAAGGAACACGCTAAACTAAGGGACACGCTAAACTAAGCTGTACTACCAAACAAAGTGGCCAGTCCTTTATTAGATGAAAATAATAAATATTTTAGGCTTACTCACCAATAGTTGCCCCAGTATCTCAAGTATAACTGCTGAATCCAATGAGGTCGCTCACGAAAGCAGCGCTCTCTTGAAACGCTGCTCGGACGAGTGCTATTGAAGTATTGTCTGAATTACTGAAAAAACGTTTAATTTAACTCGTACATTTTACTACGAAAAACTTAAATAAATGAAGATAAAAATTATATTTCTGAATGTTTTCTGGAGCATTAAAGTTGGATTGAGAAAATAGAGAGGATGCAACAATAAAACACTGTTTTAGGGTATCAGCGACTTTATTGCGAAGGAGAACAATGGAAAAAAGGCGACTGCTGCGACAACAGCTCTGAAAGACAACAAGACAATTAATTATAAGACTGTGTAGGAACACAGCACGACCAGACACACTGGAAGGTGACAGGCCAAACCTCTGTCACGTCAAACCTCACATGACGTTTCCACGCTCCAAGGATGCTTCATTTGCAGAGCTGAAGACACTGCAAACCCAGTTAAACGTTTCAAAGTTTAAATTATAAGAAAACAAATAATGCTTGTTCGTAACGCTCATGTAGGTCTGAAAGTTGAAGTTATAAAGTTAAAGTTTTAGCCAAAAATGAACTATGTTCATGACTTGGGTGTACGCTAACAAGTTCAAGTTCAAATTAAAAAAATGACTTCGTTTGTAACTCTGATGTTAACAGAAGGTTAACAAATTTATTTCCGATACAAGGGAAGTCTTTATAATAAGTAAGCGTTGAAGCGTAACAATCAAAGTCTTCGTAAGATACGACCTGAGACAGCCTTTGTTTCCAGCAACAGTCATGAAATCAAAATTGCAAAGCAAGCTTCCCTAAAAGGCGTCACACAAGAGGCTTTATTCCTAGGTACACCACATGACTCACAATTATGACGAAATGAATGACTTACACAAAGTAAAACATTTAAAAAACAACACGCAATCCGTTCATTATACACGTAAAGACAGTATCAAAAATTCTTTCTTACTTACTTAGCTTGTCACGCATTTCACCGCTCGAACATTCTCACTCAAGTTCAAAAATACTGTAACTAAATGAACGAGATGTCGTAAATAAGAAATTAAAAAATAACTAAAAGCTTTGTAGAAGTAAAAATGAACGCAATTACGGTAGAATGCAATCCTGCCAGAACGCAGTTCTCGTAGAACGCAATTCTTGAAATTACATTTCGTTTAAATGAGGCTATAAATCTTGAATACATCACGGAACCACGCCGCTTTTATCCTTATATTGATCAGTTTAATGCTAGATTACTTGATATGATAGAAATTGGGAAGATTTTACCACAAATTGGCTTTGGTACGAGGCTATGAAACCTATCTAGTTTTGCACAATAATTGCAGAATCATAATCTTTCGTAGCAAAAGCATCTATTGAAAAATTTGTACTGAAAATAGTGTAAAACTTGTGGATGTGGCACAGTAAAGAGGTGAATTGCACGGTTTTTATCAAAGAAAGTTAATTAAATGAGGAAGATTTGCTCATTGCAGCTGGACATAAGCGTAGTTTGAAAAAAAAATAAACAAGTATGACCGTGCTCGTCAAACTGATGAAAAGTTCTGTACTGCATAAAAAATTGTAATTGTTTCATACAACAAAAATTCAAAACAAGGTAGAAATGAATTCTCTAAATTAATAAGAAGTGTGCAGGAGACGCAACTACAAATAGACCAGAATTCGCAAAAACGACACGTCGGCTACTCTTGAAAAAGTCAGGGATACTGTAAAACAATAAACATCTTACAATATCATAAAAATCCCAAATGGCTTTAAAAATTATTAAATTAAATGCAATCGAAAAGATAAAACAACCCACAACAGATTCCCATAGTCAGAGCTGATCAATTTGTTAGAAAACGCCTGTGAAGAGCGCAAAGTCCCCTGGGAACTGGCAACCAGGACACGTCTTCTCGTAACGAGCTCTGGAGTCCTACTCGACCAACAGAAATAAAATGATTGTGGTCGATGATGAGAAAAATGATTGTGGAATTGTGACTATCAGTCAAGTGATGGATGATTGCCTAATTAATTGTGATGGAAATATTGTCTAATTAATCCCGATTATAAGACGAATGTTAGAAATAACTAATAATCAGGATTACTGGCGACCGAAGGAATTATGTTTAACTTATCGAAATTACCAGCTAAGTGGAAAAAAAATATTTAATTTATTAAGATGTAATTGTGGATAGTTGATAGTTTGAATGATGGCGAAAATGTTACTAACAATCACTAGTGATATTTTTGAAATTATAATTTAATTTCCGCACTTACGTTACTGAAATTTGATTGCAGGAATTGCGATTTTTGTAGACTCCCAATAATTAAGAGTACACGATGGAAAATTTCATACGTATTTAAATTTTCTTATTTCTATTAACGTATTAAAAGGGGAATGAATATTCATGAAATTAGAATATAGCTCCAGATGCAGATACTGAAGTGGAAAAAAAGACAATATTAAAATATTTCAAAAGAAAACATTCCTAGATCATGACACAAATTTTCTGACCATTACTACCTTCATTAACTTGCCTCTTTATCATCATTCACATAGACATAATTACGTTGTTGCAGCTGAAATACACGAACTAAAGAATTAAGTGACTAACAATGATAATTCCGTGCGTGATCATGGTATGAATTAGTAATGATAAAAATTGTGAGTACACGAGCCCCATAGAAAAAACGTAAACTCAAAGAATGGAAAGGTCTTCCCAGTTCCCTCGTTACTTTCCTACTTTTCATTTTGCATGAAACAATTAAGCTAGTGAGTTCATTCAACAGCGCGTCCCTACAATGCTTTCAGCTAACGCCGGCAGGGCTTGCAATAGGGTTGTGTGTCCGGTGCTATCGTCGAGTTCAGCTCGCTACGATTGTCACAAAATGCTTCACAACACAAAAAGCTGACAAATTTCGTTTTAAAAATATTCGTGTAGACAAAAGATGAATATTCAGAGACAAAACGCATACGGTATAAATAATTAAATCTGAACCCACACTAGTTTGCCACAACAGTTGCTGACTAAGCAATGGGTAGCTAAGGATGCCTATGAGTGCTGACTCCTACCTTGCGTATGCTGACGAGGATAACTCACGATAAGAGTGTAAGTATCCTGCCAATATCTGAGCTAGAGGAGAGAATTCACGATTAAATCACTATAAGTTATTTTTCTCCTTTTACCATATTTTTCTAGTTGAAATAATTTTACCAAAGTTGGGCTTCAATGGAGCAAAAACATTATGCACAATAATGAAGAATTTTCAGAGATGTGTCCTGATTACTCGTTCAGAATGTGAACACATACACACCTCGAGCAACAAAAATGAAGATATATTACAGCTAAATAATTCGATCAGTCATACCTATTTGATAAAACGCTACTAACAATTTCAAGTTATATCAAATTGATTTACTAAGCCACGCACAATAATCACAGCGGTAGCAAAATTAAATATTGGGTTGTCCAGAGTTCGTGCCAATTTTTAAAGGAGAGAAAAAGTTCAATATATATAAGCCAACACATTTTTAAGCAACCAAATATGAACTATTCTGTTGCACAAAGCGTTTCCATTTTTCTTTTGACTAGAAAATACTCTCATCGCAGAATTGAGGTGGTTTCATGCCAAAGAATTCATCAGGGTATCTCTATAGGTCATCCAAGAAATTGACACTGTTACCATTAAGACTATTCTGCTAAGACCGAAATTAATGATCATCCGAAGGAGCAATATCTGGTGAACATGGAAGGTGGGATTACACATCCCAGCCAAGCTGCAGCAATTTTTGACAGGTTTCAAAAGAAACGTGTGGTCTGGCATTAGCCTGATGGATTACTGTAAACTCGTATATTTCTTTGATTGCTTGTGATGGATTTTTCCTCTATGGAAATAGAAAAGTATCAGGTGTGCTCTAAATGGAGGTATAGTCAAATTTTACTTTCCAAACTCGATCATGTTCGTGATAAGTCGAAAGATGAATTACTTAAAATCGGCACGAACTTTCCGAACAACCTGATACATATCACACTGAACTGTTATCAAGTAAAAATATATGAACGGCAATAAACATTGCTGTAGGTACTGCAATTTGTGCTAAAAATGAGAAAGACAAACGAAAAATTGTTAAGTTCAGGCATGTTTCTTTACATAAACAATTCTCTATTAAGTTTGTGGTCTCATTTTTTACTTCGCGACATTTATATGAAATAAATCTTCAAAGAAACTAGTTAACTTTAAAAAATCTTCAAAAACATTTTCATCAAAATTATAAAAAATATAATATGACGATTGATATCAGCATTTTCAACGAAAAAATATTTCATGACATCCATTCACTAAAGTTCGCAATGCTGGTCAAAATCAGAAGCGACATACACTGGGGGAAAATATTGAGGCTTCTGTTGCAGCACCGAGAAGTGGAGGTTTAGTGACATAATACCCCCCTCTCACTCGCCCCCTCCCCCCTCATGCAACTTATGACACGTTGATATGTTTACGTAACATCTCGATATGTTGGAAGTGTAACTCGACATCAATATTTTGCAGTACAAGTAATATTTGACCAGAGGCTTATATTATGCTTAATTTTAATCAACATTTCTAATCATCAATAATATTTTAAATGATACTTCAAACATGATATCAATTTTCACAAGCTAAAAGTGACCCCACAACACCATCTTGACATCAAAATTTTTGTTCACCGTGTAGAAATTATAACTTTTGTTCAACGTGTAACCTAGAGATTTTCCTGATATGAACAAGAAAAACAAAGTCTAGACCTTTACAAGAACTACACAAAAATAATCCACTTCATTCCCCAACTGTTTTTATAAAAACCAGAGTCACGCTTGACTAACTATAATCTAGTGGAACAATTGAATAACATGCGAGTTATGCGTTAGGGAACAGAGAGCAACAGATGCCTATTTTATAATGGGCTTTAGGTCTTACACTAAATTGATGACTAACTTCAAACTACTCAACTTGAGTTAAGGGAGGGTTGTTATTATTATTATAATTTAAAAGTATATGGGGGTAGTTATTATCATTATGATTTAAAATATGGGGGTGTTATTATTATTATTATGGTTTAAAATATAGGGTCTGTTATTATTATGGTTTAAAATATAGGGGTTGTTATTATTTGTTATTATTATAATGATTTTCAAATGCGTCGAAAATCTCAGGATCTATCAAAGCCTCGTGCAGTCTTTCCTAACCTAACCATAGGACTTGTGCAAGTACGAGAAATTGGTTTATGTGCTGTGCAAATGATTGTGCAAACGGCAGTAAGCGCTTCTACAGTAGCAGTCACGCACAGGCATCACTGTTGGGATGGGTAGATGCATCGTCAGCGTTCTCACAAGCAACCAAGCACGTAAGAGCTTCTAATTCACAAAAACAAACCGAAATTTCAAAAACAATACTCGTGCTTAGATTGGCACGCTACTAAATTATTGAAAAATATGTCTAAAAAACCGAGGTATTCCGAAAAAATGTCTTGTCAATTAACAAACACGTGACAAAGTTCAGTACATCGAAGTATATAATTCAACCCTTGAATTAATCTATATAATTCAACTCTCAAATGCACCTTGCATCATGAATGGGACCGAAATTTTACAAAATATTATAAATTTATTCATGCAACATGCCGGTTCCCACACAAATTATACACCCACACAAAATATTCACCCACACACAAAAGATACACCCACACACAAAAGATACACCCACACACAAAAGATACACCCACACACAAAAGATACACCCACACAAATGATACACCCACACAAATGATACACACAAATGATACACCCACACACAAAAGATACACCCACACAAATGATACACACACACACACACAAAAGATACACCCACACAAATGATACACACAAATGATACACCCACACAAATGATACACCCACACAAAGGGAACAATTTCAACACATGCGCAGTTCAGTGGCCAGGTTTGGTGTGTTTATCTTGTATTTTTTATCCTGTAGATTAAATACGTGCATTTAAAGTCAAAAAAACCTTTACGCTCACATCAAGTCTTAAAAAATCTTCTCAATGTCAAACTACAAGAACAATTCCGTTCAGAAACAGTCATATTTTCAAGCAACAATTTGAAACAAAGGAATAAGCTCGAAATAGCAAACATTACCGTATAACTTAATTGTTGATTACCGTAAATATCCGTACCATAATCAACGCAAATCACTGATAATTTGACCAAATAAAGACTTGTGACCAACGACCACAAAGCCAACCAAAAAATATCAACAAAAAAATAAATTACCCTCTACTATCACTGAAAAAAACTTATTTCTCATTTAAATAGGACACAAGAAATTTTTAACTAACATTGGTTTTTCTGACGCGTATTCGACGAGTACACTTAACTATAGTACTTGCTGCTAGAATTCTTGCATACCTCACGCCTCAAAGGTAAAGAGCAAACGTAAAAAGAAACATTTTTTATAGCTAACAATTCATAAAAGAATTTAAAAATAAAAAGTCCCGAAACGTTTACTACCAAAAATGTTTCTGTATACGTTTGTTCTTTTTCTTTAACATTCACTAGAACGAAGCCTAAGTGGAGCGGTAGGTTGGTAGGGGCTTCTGTTTGGTAAATGGCAAATCCAGGGCTTTATTATTGGAATGAAATGTTTTGTCATTCCACACCACAGCCCATGGAAAATATTGAAATGTTGTACGCAATCTGAACGCACATTGTACACTCAACATCTTTTTTAGCATAGTTATGAACTCTACCTTCCGAAATTAACTACTCGTTCTAATATTTAAGCCAAAACCGAGGCATTCAGAATGACCGTCAGCTATTTCTTCTAAAAACGGTCGAAATTCCAGGTGTTTGTAAAAGTAATCGACTAGACTTTGATATCATAAATCTAACTCTACGTTTCTTAACCTTTTTTCAAGCAACATGTGAAGTTATTTTTTTTACGTTTAATCACACTAACTTTTTATTTCGAAAAATCATAACTTCTCATAGCACCCATACAATATCAAATATGATCCCCGTTTGTTCTAGGCTTGTATTCAAATACATTCCGTATTCCACCCTAATTACCAGGCTTGAAATACAGGGTTACCAAACCAAGATACCTGAAAAAGAAGTCCCGGTAGATATATACTCCTTGTAAAATTTGATCTAGGCAGAATCAAGTCTAACAAATTTCAAAATTTTTTACAAAGGTTACGATTGCACACACGCTAAAAAGTTTGCCCAGTATCAGTACTTCATTTCGGATCAGCTATCAAGAAAATGTAGAACGCGAACCCACAACTGACGTCCACTAAAACAGCATACGTCATATAATTGGGCCACTAGGTAAGGTACAAAGGTAAGTTTGGCACACAGTGTACCGGGAAGAATGGATGAGAAACGGGCCACTAGGTAAGGTACAAAGGTGAGTTTGGCACACAGTATGCACAGGAAGAGTGTGAAGGAAACAGAGACGGAAACAATAAGGATAAGTACGAAAACAAGGCAATACAATGAAAGCTAGAACTCTAAACAATATTAAAACAGTTTCACTTGTCACACTTATGTTTTCTAGGGTTGATTTTTGTTCGAAGGGGAATTTGCATCAAAAGTTCAGAATCGGAATTAATATCCCTAACTCACGTGTCATTTCCTCATAGCCACGTACACAAAACACTTCAGTAAAATACATCTCATACCGGCCTTTCTTCGTCAGCCGGACGGAACAAATGAATGAAGTACACACAAAAGAAGAGGCTTCACAGTTGGTTACTATCAGCCCCTAAAGGCCTCAGCATCAGTGAAAAACTTCCAACTCATCACAGCAAATTCAAACGAGTTTTATATTGAGAATAATGGCTCACCTGACGGCGAATAAAGATCCTAAGAAGTGTACGGTGCAGTGGTCATTTACAGGACAATTTGTACTAAAATACACTCTGATGACAACCTAGACAAGTGTTGATAAGAGATGTAAGAACCTTATTGAAAGTCTTGGGAAAAGGCAATACATAGATGCGAGTTAACTTTCCAAGCAAGTTGAATGATGATGTTTGAAGAGAACGTGTCAAAACAGACTTCATAATTACCGTAAAAAAACGACTGTTCAATTCTATACAAACCAGTTTGAGACTTGTAAATCTATTGTAGTCTGTCCAAAGCCTTTCAAGCCCAGTGATTCCAGTGAGGCCAGTTCAGACGTGTTCAAGCCCCAGAATGCCCTGCACGCCCCGGCAGTCAGAAATGCCCGCCACCTTTGAAGCAATTACGGAATTTTTGAAATATTTCTCGACAAAGTTTTGGACAGAGAAGTTTATGAAGTTATAATACGAGAGCACAAACTTTAATTGAAGCTCAAGAGGCTAGACAAGTTCACAAAAATGCCTAGGATGTAGAAGCCTAGAGCTGGTCTGCATCAAATTTATTTCAGTTTGTTACTCTGATGTCCTTGCATGAAAAATGGAAGGAATGAATGCCAACGATACTTGTCGAGAATTTTTTTGTGTCTGAGTTGTGTTGGCGTTGTGTTGGTGTTATCTTATATTTTATAGTGTATGTTTGTTCGGTGAAGTGGGTGTAGTTGTGTAAGAATTTACGAGTCAGGAAGGGAGATGTTAGGTAAAATAGCTTGTGTGAGAACTAAACTGCACTCCTTACGTGGTCTTTTGCAGTTTATTTAGTGAAAACAGAAATAATTACGTCCAATAGTGAGTAATTGAGTGAAAACAGAAGTAATTACGTCCAATATTGGGTAATTAAGTGAAAACAGTAGTAACTACGTCCAATAGTGGGTAATTAAGTGAAAATAGTAGTAATTATGTCCAATAGTGGATAATTAGGTGAAAACAGTAGTAACTACGTCCAATAGTGGGTAATTAAGTGAAAACAGTAGTAATTGTCTAGTGGTTGCAGGTGTGGACTTCAATGAACATCGAATCTAGTCATTATTTCATTAATTAATTATTTCAACTCATTTATTTCGCTATTTCCGCAATTAACTATTTAAAATAATTTTAACTACTTCAGTCCTGAATCATAAAAAAGTATTAAATGATTTAATTAATTAATCGATCAATAATTACGTCGGGCTCGGAAAATATTAGAAAATCATTTATTCAATTAGTAATTATTAGTAATAATAAATTATTATTAATAATTATTATTCAATACATGAGCTCTTAATGCTTGTATTCGCGAATGAAATTTTTCACCATCGAACTATCGTCTCACAAGTCTGTAAGTGTGACTGCATCCTTCAGTATCTCACAAGTCTGTAAGTGTGACTGCATCCTTCAGTATCTCACAAGTCTGTAAGTGTGACTGCATCCTTCAGTATCTCACAAGTCTGTAAGTGTGACTGCATCCTTCAGTATCTCACAAGTCTGTAAGTGTGACTGCATCCTTCAGTATCTCACAAATCTTCAGGACACAAACAACCACTGAAAAAATAGAAGAACTACGAGCACGTTGAAGAACCACGTTCTTGATGAACGCCCGTTAGTGTAACGTCCAGGCAATTTACGGTCACAAACCCAAGAATAAAAAAGTTTAACTGACAGCAGGACTCGGGGAACTAACCTCAACGTCAACGTAAAATAAAAAACTCAACAACAGCCAATACAAGCACAAAAGTTAGGATTAGGACCAGAAAGCTGTTTGTGAACAGCTTATACAAAATGTAAAACACAAGTATGTTCAAATCAACATTTTTCCGGACGACAAAAACAACTCACCACAAAGAAAGTTGTCAAGCTCATTCACGACAACATCCATAACATGAAACAAACTTTTTTACACAAGCAAAATTTAAATGCATGATTGGAAGTAAAAGTATTTAACCCAGTAAGGACCAAGGTTTTTTTGACTGAACGAAATATTACCCAAACTATCAATCATACTGTATAATGACGTACGAAACTTTTTAATTTGAACGAAGCATTTAGAATGTAAGACTAAACTGAATTATTTCCTATGTACTTCAAGAACGCCGGTGGCTCATACAGAATCGAGTCTCATCTTGAGACGTCAAAACCACCGAAACCTTTTCCTATCCAAAAATATTTGCGCGTAACTGGCCATCGCAAGGCTTATTCGTTGAAAGAATCAAGAAAATTCTCCATTAATTTCAGCGAACGCTTTGATGCCAAGAATTAATCTTCATAATAAAAGATAATATCTTCGAACATCACATTGTGGATTGAGGGGCGAAGCCTTGAATTCATCATCCCACGTTTTAGCGTTTACAAAAACAAGTTTTCTTGATAGATGACATGACGGCTTTCGGGGTTTAAATTAATATCATGTATTCGTTATCATACCAAACAACTTGACGAACAAATAATCAAATGCGTGATAGAAATTCCCATTTTAATTACCTGTGTTGTCAATCAAAATGTAAAGCCAGCCAAAGACTGCAAAAAATATTGAAAAAATTACAGCGCCTATAAATGGATTATTTTTCAACACTTTTCCGTAACCGACATGAAATACGAACTGAAACATAGAAACAATAAGCACCAGAAGAATGGTGACTACTTTAAGGAAACAGTTGGCACAAAAACTATTACTATTCGTGAGCTTAAGAATTATAAAATAAAATATTTTCCTGTTAATAATGACTACGTTCACCCGTAGCCAAAAAATATATACACCGAATAGAAATGAACAAGATTTTTCAAGCCATCGCTGAGGAACGAAAAACACGCAAGCTTTCAAAAATACACTTCACGTCCAAGTCTTCACACGAAATTACATTTTAAAGCGTATATAAGTTTCACTAATTCCGAAATTTCTAAAGGAAACGTCTACACTGGAAAATTTTTTGGTCATATCGATGCATCATCAACATTAAATGCCATTTCAGTGGCTAAAACTAGCAATCCGTGTACTTTTCAAAGCTATTACACTCAGTCAAAATAATCGACCGAATAACCCATGTTTTTGCGCTTGAGGAACATGTGGATCTCCCAGAACGGCGGGCGTTGTCTGTCGACGGCTCTCCAGCACGATGTCATCATTTGGTAAATTTCTCTGCCGTAAACGCTGGGCTGAGGTAGGAGAGTGGGCTGACCATCTACGTGACAAGTCTGGCAAATGCGTTCAACAGCAGCGCGATCACCGAGCTCTTCAAGTGGCTTCTTACGAGCCATCGTAAATATCTCCCACAGCGTCACACCGAAGGACCACACGTCCGTTTTGACAGTATAGAGGGAATGGATCAGCGACTCGGGTGCCATCCATCGCACGGGTAGTAAAGACCTCCCTTCAATATTACAGTAATCGTCCGCGTATATCGATCTGCAGAGCGCGACATCGGATATTTTGATTGAAAGACCGGGGCTGATAAGGCAGTTTCTCGTAGCCAAGTCGCGATGAACGATGCTTTTCGATTCTAAATATTTCATGCCAGAGGCGATCTGAGAGGCTATGTGCAATAAAGCTCCTCGAGATAGCCTCTTAACTTCGCCCATGTCAGTATCGGGGGCTGGGACATCTATATCACTAGTTACGTGCTGCCTCAGGAACTGATAAAGGTCTCCGTATTCACTGAATTGTATAACCATTACTGGACCTTCATCCTCAGCGATGACGCCAGCTAATCGTGCAATACTCTCGTCGTGTAATTGGCTAAGAATGTGGATCTCTTTCATGAATTTATCCTTGGTGATATCGCACGATTTTGGCTTTAGTTTTTTCATGACATGAATGCCGTTAGTGTAATTCAGTTGTTGTCGGCTGGCTGATTTGCTAGGTTCGAGCTCGCAGAGCTGTGCGTATCCAAAGTTGCTTTCTCCAATGACTTCCATGAGGTTGATTTGGTGGGCAAATAACTCTACAACCGACGGATCTTCCTTGTGCACATCAGATTCCGGCAGGGCGAAGAACGCCGACCCGATAACTCCTTGAACATCAGTGGGTGGAGGAGCATGAGAGGGTTCTTCCGGAGGAGGAGGAATTGGAGGAGGAGGAATGTTCATAATGGCATTCATGAATGGATACTGAGGTACTGGAGAGAAGCTGCACAAATCTCGGCCTCTGGAAGAAGTTAAAGTAACGTCCGGTACAGCGTAGTCCAAAGAATCTTCAGTATCCGGACCCATATCCAAAGGTTCTTCGTAAGCAATCGTTCCTCTACCGATACTATAGAACCCTTGTCCATTCAGAGGACCTTTGTAAGGTTCTTGATACATGGCAGCAGTTTCGTCGGTAATTTCCAGGTCACCGTAAAATCTACCTTTACTATGAGCGAACTCGCTTACTATAGAACCATTGTTCACCGTCATAGGGCCATCGTTGACTTCCAAGACGATTTTTCTTTCAGCTGAAGCGTCTTCGTACTGTTGAGCTTTTGCACCTTTCTTCAAGTTCTTGTTGCGATAGTACATGATCACCAGAAACGCAGGCACCGTGCCAAAAATGACCCCCAAGGCAGCTATGCATCCGATCAAAAGCCCTGAGTTTTGATAGTTGGGTTTTTTAGGCGATTCCTGGGTCGGAGGTTCAGCGTGTTCCAGGATAGCAGCTTTCTCCTGGAAATGGGGCTGGTCTGACGGAGCCATGCCATACGGAGGCAGTGTTTCATAAAGGGGAGAGGTAGGCGTTGGAAGTAGCTCGCATCGACACGGCACTGCAACGAAACGAACTTGCATTGAAAACTTCTGCTTGCCTTCTCAGATTTTTAATATCAATGAGTAAATAAGCTGCAAAAGTAATCATTATTCACAGGTAGATAAAGACTTCTACGTTAAACCAAATGATGTTTTTCAATATCATTGACTGAATAAGCTATAAACGACATTTTCATTTACTAGTGAATTAAATGTTTGATGGTAAACAGCGTACTCGACACGCAAAAATGGAAGGAACACGAATGAATTTGTTAAGTGTTTTCGAAATACTTGTCTGGTGCGAATTAAAAATGCAGTTCAGTGATAAAAATACAACGATATGTCAATTGCACGATATAAATCATCAACAAAATACTCGGAAAATAAAAACAATTGTACGATTTTTAAACTAGGAAACGCTGACGAATTTGTGAGATAATAAACAGTAAACATCACCAGTAGTACATTTTAATATTCAAATTGAAATACGCAGCACACATTCATTTATTTTTCTCTGCAGCTCTACACAACTCTTCTTATCTATATCAACGTCTAAATCTTGATAATTTGAAACATTCACTCTGTTTAATTGTTTAATTTTTGTTAGTCTTTTCTCTGATCTGTAACGTCCGTTTTTATTAAACACGATGATATTTACCGATAAGTGTAATAATGATTAAATTAAATCGATCATCAACAAGTCATACTAAACAGTCAACCAGTAATTAGAAATTACAATTTTAATTTAATAACAATTACAACTTCATGTTTTAAGTTTTCACTTTCATAAATTTTCTCTTTCGGTCTTTCTCGGATGCTAAACATCCAATTCAGTTAAATGCAATGATGTTAATTCTGAGCTGTACCTGAAGAAAATATTTCGCTTATCACCTAAAATGCGTATAATACCCACCACGTCAGAATTTACAAGTACCACCAATGACTACCTCTTAACACGTTAAGTGCGATACGACCCACCGGTGGGTCGCTCAGGTTAGGTTCTGTAATTTTTTCAAAGCTTTCTAGTGACTGTGTGTACAAAGTAAAGATTTGCACCGGCTAGACAATCGCACTCAACGTGTTAAGTCACCATTGAAAAAGTGAAGTTTCATCTGCTTCAACATGTATGATATATTTAACGTTCATTGCATGATGTGAATGTTTACGTATACCCGTAGGTACTGCTGTTATATCATCTACTATGCATAGAATACCTACCACTTGAGGATTTTATGATAGGGCATTTTCAAAAACCAATGCTGTTACATTTGTTATGAACCAACTTTATTGGAAATATACGTTTTGGTTTGTTTGATTTGTTTATGGATAGCAAGAATAACGGAAGTCATACAGGTATCACAGTAGCGATAAACTCACCAGAATCGAATGTGACTTCAGAGATCATGATCCATTTAAGAGAAAAATAAAGTTCCAATTTAATTCTCCGGGCCATAATTCGGTCCAACTTGATGGTGACGGGCCTGGCATTCTCGAATATTCGGTCAACTTCTGGCAAAAATTCTTCGACCTTTTCAAAAGTTTCGTTGTTGGAACTGACGTACACGTCCGCGCGAGAGAATATCTGATGAGAAAAATCACACACCGACTTCAAAAAGTAATACATTTGCTGCTAGACGGCCAGAACAAGTGGAGACTGAGTCATCCAGATAAGCAAGAATATCGCAATTCTAAGCCGCTGATTCACGATGATTCATTCCACTGATTAACACTCATCATGTGGAACTCAGCGGCATCCTTGAAATTCCTTTAAACTCCAACTGGCAGCACGAATAAAATAAACGTTCGATGCGATACGAGGACATTGTAGACTTGGAAAGGGAAAGAAATTTTTGCAAGTTAATACTCCCTCTGGTCGAAAACAGCTGGTGCACAGACAACTGGGACACAGTTGGGGAAACAATCCAGCTACAATGTTCCGAAAAACATTCAAGAAATTTATGTTTAATCTATTTTCTTGTATTTTTTAAAAAGCATAATGTACGAGTTGAATTTCTAGACTTTTTTCCCTCTTCCGTATCTGATCAACGTCAAGAGTTGTTAGCAACAACTGTTTCCGACTAGAATGAGTAGAAAATAAAACTTACATGATAGAACCAAAGTTGATTAGTAGAGATAACGGTGGTATACGACAGTATACCACACCAAAACAGCATTAAAGTGGTACCAAAACAGTAGCAAAACAATATCAACAAAGTATCAAAGTAAAGAAAACGAGACAATGGCTCACCTGGACGCCTTTAGTGATCAGGTTGCTGGTGTGGATGTGAATAGCTGAGAAATTCCTCAGTTGGTCGAACTCGAAATTGATTAGAATAAACTCAGCGTCAGGTCTGGACTCGTTCCTCCAGCCCACCCACTCGTATCCTGAGTTTGAGAGAGAGAGAACAGAGTTGAGACACAAATTTCATTTGTATATATTTGTGGTACACATACGCAAATGAAAATTCCCTCCCAAAATTAATCCAACGTTGCTGTTGCCCTAGTAAAAATATTTCTAAGACCGTAGCTTAAAAAAGAGGCTAGCCTAATAGCCAGCAGGTGACAATATCAGTTATTTGTGCCTGAGAGTAGACACAAGCCAATCAGATTTTTTGAGATTGAAAACTTGAGCAATTGTATCAGCTGAAGGCATCTAGCACTGGACATGAATGCAGACAAAATCTCGCCAGAAAATTGTTGCCATTGACTGACACTGTTCAACACAGTAAGAACTGACGTCACAAACGCGTCTGCCTTATAAAACTTTATGGTAAATGCGGCGTTGATGTCGTTCAGCTGGCACAAGGGAATCGATCCCTGAGCTACGGCAGTCGGTCGCAGAAAAGGCAGTCGGTTCTCTTTTTTTCACCGCAAAAAAAGAAGGAATCACGAAAATCATATGTATAGTTCAATACGTGTTAGTAAATTAAAGCGATGCATTGCTAAAAAAAAAACATTCTTTCAATCATTAACGGAAACATGACCAGAATTAAATCTTAAAAGAATCGCAAGTTTTGATGTGATAGTTTGAGCAACATATTCCGCTGTGGCCCGCACAAACCAGGTCAAGAACTACAAGTATTCAGTCAGTGACGCATCTATCGTACGGACATGAGTAAACAAGCTTCATCTGCAGTATGCTCTAACGAAAATGGTCTGTGAGTAATAGGTATACGACAGTGGGTATCCGACGGGAGTGGGTCATAAGATTCGTTCTTATGACTCACAGTTATTCTTAAAAGATTAAGGTATGTACCTATGCAGTGTTATTGACTATCTCATGCATCTACTCCTCCAAAAATTTCTTGTTTCATCAAAATAAAATGCACGACAATTTTTGTCATAGTCTGCGGTGCAGTGTTGGGCATCGCCATCAGTTCCTGGTAAATGAAGCGTATGTGTTACATGAAGTTATTACCGGCACTTATAATTTTATAGTGGATTAACTAAGCTCTAAAATATTGTTGACAACTAAAATAGAAACATTCCATGCACTTGTGAAGTTCTTTTCCCTTTAACCCTTCTGGTGGAAATAATTCCGAGTAATTTAGGAAAGCCCTCACTACCCTCTAGCGTCTCATTCAAAGCATGGAAGACCAAATCCAGCAGAACAATTGGAGTTCGTGTATGGAGCACATGGTGCAGCGGCAGTTTGCCTAGCAATATAGCAGTCCTCGTACCAGCACGTCTTTCCATGACGTGCAGAACAGAGCGGGACCATCACGCCACTCAGGCTTTAATGAACAAATTCCAGCAACAATCAGTCACTGGAAATTCCATCCCGGAACGGATCTTGTCGAGTTAACGATGCTACACCGATTGCGAATGCAGCATACGACTGTCTGGAACTTTGGGGGCTCCGAAGCTTGATGTAGACAAATATTTCTGCCTCATGGAACGGAAGAAAACGAGGATTTCGAAGAAAATTAAAAGATTTAGTACTGTATCAGTGATACAGTAGACTACATGACTTAGACAGTATTGTATCAGTGGTACAGTACAGTGGTTACAACCGTAAGAGAAGAAGATAGATCACTGTTAAATCTGGAAAAAAGGTTACGAGAAGATATCCTCAGGGGCGCAAGAGTTTTGAAATTGTAACAAATTTTCAAGTTAAACGTAGAAAAAATTGTCTGTTGTCGCATGAAAATTTTCGTTTCCGCCAGTAGGTGCCGTCTTTCCGAAAGAGTTTCCATATTGAAGGAAAGAAGGATAATAACGATAAAAAAATAACATTTCTCTAGTAATATAGTGCTGTTGGTATCCGCAATACAATGTTTAAAATACAAGCATCGAAATTTAAAAATATACCGTTTAACGCACAGTATTTACGATTTAAAAATACCCGTCAGATACTTTTTTAGGATCTTAAGCTTAAAAGTGAATTTTCGCCAATCTTTCCCACAGCGAGTAACACCTAACACACATGCGTAGAAGAAGATAAATACAGTACAGTAATAATAAATATAAATATAGTGCTTAATGAATTCTAATAAACTTCTTTCTCTACAGAAAACAACAGCTGCATGTATGAAAGAGAAGGAAAACGTGACACTCAAACTAATGCTTTGAAAACCGTCGTTGGACATACAATAGTTTCACAGAACTAGCTCTGCTGAAACAGTGGCGTGTTTTTGAAACACTGTGTTCCAGTCTAGAGTCCAGCATGGCATCTCTAGAAATCTAAAACCAAAATTTCTAGACAAGCCCCCAACATCAAGCATCTATCGGAATATGAAACATCTAGAAGTCTCTAATCCAAAATTCTAAAACATTCAACATCTAGAAGTCTAGAATGAATAAAAACATCCAGTATGAAGTAACATAGTGCGCCGGTGTCATCTAGAAGTTACTTTACACTAAACGAGCAAACATTCTTTTGAACATGTGATAAAACGGAAAAATCTCTCTGCCTGAGCAGCAGCTTATCAAATCTAGATGAAATGTTCTAGAAATTCTCTGGCTTCCTAGCGAGGTGACCAATAGGAGTTAGTTCCCAGATATTTTTTATAAATTATCCCAAGTAGATGTCACATCTGATATTAACCTACACACTGATAACATAAGGTAAAATAACAAATACTTTATTACAGTGTTTATTAGGGAATCGCTTTTTTTCAAAATTGGAGCCTAAAGTTAAAACATTTAAATGATGGATTTTATGTGCAAATGATTCATCAGGTAACTTTTTTATTGTCTTCTTTTCTTACCACCTGCGTTGTCTAATAATCTTGCACAAATTAACACCTCATTGGCTTCATTTTGATGCCACTGCTCCGTGACCCAAAGCTAACAGTTATTTCTTTCTCGATGCATTCACTGACGGGCTAACAGAGATAATATTGGAGTCTGTAGGACACGGCCCACTGGACACGGCCCACTGGGCTGCACGCTTTTTCAATGGACAGTCAGGTCTTTGATTAAGGAAGGTAAATACACCATCATCAAGGCCATTATACTTCACACATGTTCTAGCACGATGCCATGATCTCCCTGCTACACACACCCCATGTCTCATGTGCACCTGACCGTGTGCAGAGCTTACCTTACTCGTCACAAGATTATTTATTCGGCTTCTCAAACAACCATTTCCACGAGTCATGCAAACCTCAATGACGTTGCCCTACACTTAAACGCTCATGTAAGTAAAGAGATGAAAGTCGTTTTCAATCAATACAGTAGTTAATGAGCTATATCTTTGCTGAACCTTGTTTTTTCCATCCTTTCGAGATTTTCAGGGTCGCAAAACTCACCCTACTCATTTTTGTAGGATTCCATCCTTCTTTATCAGAAACTTCCCATCCTACAGACCCTGCCAATTCGTTTTTCTCTTTCTTCTATCTTCCTTCCGACACTCTCTACATTACCAGGCCTGACAACTCACCTTTCTCTCTGCCATGGGTATCCACCCTGTAGTTGGTGTGACCGGTCTCTCCATCGCTGAGCTGCCCCAGCCCTCCGGAGAGGCGGTCACCCCGACGGACTCCATCGTACGTCATGTCTCGAAGTCCATCGTCGCTACCACGCATCTCGCCGTCCTCCATACTGTACGACACCAGGCCATCTGCAAGCACAGGGAATACGAATTCTCGATTACGGCGTGCACCAGAGACATACAGGTGACGGTTTAAGAACCATCATCCAGGGGCTTCCTAATTTGAGCCCTCCACGAGTGCCCTGTAGATGTCAAACATCTCCATGAACCCCCAATTGTTTGAGACATGATCTTAACCAAAATTCTAATGTAATACACATATTAGATAATATATCAAGTAATATAGTACTGATAAACGTCTCATGATAGCTTTAGAAGACACACAAACACCCCCTGGGGCTCACGCACGCCAAAAATGAATGTCACACGAGCTTCCATCGAAGTACGGTTTTCAACCGAACAGACATTGATTATATATAAGCTTTTATATCTTCTGCAGCTTAAATTTTAGCCAAAACTGCAGCTCAAATCGTTCAATGATGACGCAAGCCGTGAGGAGGTCTGTCTTAAGCTCATCCCATACATTTTTTAATGAGGTTTATGCCTGCAGACTGCGGTGGCCACTCACTGTCTCCAATTTCTCATTTTTTCGCACTGTTGGTCAAATAAAATCTTTCTTTCCGTCATGCACTCCCGCCCTTTTAAGCAATCAAAATTGATTGAGAAAGAAGCGAGCTGAGGCCACATCTTTTGACTGTACAGAGATGCGGGCAGAAGGTAAAGGTAGATAATTTTCTAATCACTTCAGTGAGCTGCGTGCTACTGGAGTAACATTTTAGTGCGTGGGTACTGAAGTAGGTGTTGTATAGTCAGAGAAGTAGCTCTGACCTGCTACATAGATTGGGAGGTGGAGGACAAAATTGGGAGGCAGAGAATAACGCAAATCATTTTTATACAGACCAAAAGTATTATATAAATTGCTTTGCATCACATGTGAAAAGTATTGCTTCTCCGTACTAAAATTGGCGACAGCTGGACGAGTAAATTTAAATTTACGGGTATGACAATTATTGAAGTTCCAGCTCTAATGCTATCACATCTCGTAGAGGTGGTCAAAATTTTTACTTCATTTAACACGTTGACTCCGAAGTGGTACGTATGTGGGCCACTAAGGTTAGGTTCTGTAAATTTTACAGTGCCTTCTAGTAATAATGTATACAAAGTGAAGATTTACACCAGCCAGGCAATCGGAGGCAACGTGTTAATAAGAAAAATTTTATTCGTATCTTTATGAACACTATCTGTTCATCCATTTCTCTTATGAAAATAATACAAATAGAAGACTAAATATTTCTCTTGAATACATCACACAAGCAGTCAGCATGTTTGATTCCTCTCATTACTCGAGTTCCATCATGCTAGTTCACAACAGACGAATTACTACATTTATGGGACAAGTAACTCATCGCGGTTACTCGTGACGTAACAGCTACCGTCTGCCAGCAACAGCTACCGTCTGCCAGCAACAGCTACCGTCTGCCAGCAACAGCTACCGTCTGCCAGCAACAGCTACCGTCTGCCAGCAACAGGTACCAACTGTCCGTAACAATTACTGCCTGTCCGTTACGATTGAAATAGATCAAGGCCGTATTGAACTGGCACACAATTACGGCCGTAAACACGAGGACGGAGCTGTAACGGGAGTTACAGCAGCACCAACACCACACCATGTTGTGTGGCATCAGCATGTTTGTTGTAGGCGCTGTTTTATTAATTCCAGCCATGCCATGTTTACACACAGACAAAACCACGTATTAGCGAACAACGATTTAATTTATTGTGTTTGTTAACCAATTTCCAGTGAGGGAAAACATGTTTTCTGATCAAAGCTTTTCATTTTTCTAAAGTTCATTTTTTGAATGTTTTAATTTTATTTTAATTCGTTGCTGATTAAGTTCGATAACATTATAAATGTTTTATAATAAAATAAAACATTGACACATGTCAATAGGTGGACAGTATTAGTGAGATAATTCAGTACACAACCCACAATAAAGAAAAAACAATCCAGCAACACAACCACAAAAACAGAGTCCAATGGAATTGATACAGGCAAGATTAAAATAATACCAGTCAAGTCATAATAATGATATCAACCAGGTCATAATAATAATTATATCAACCAGGTCATAATAATGATGATATCAACCAGGTCATAATAATGATGATATCAACCAGGTCATAATAATGATGATATCAACCAGGTCATAATAATGATGATATCAACCAGGTCATAATAATGATGATATCAACCAGGTCATAATAATGATGATATCAACCAGGTCATAATAATGATGATATCAACCACGTCATATTAATGATATCAACCAGGTCATATTAATGATATCAACCAGGTCAGATTAATGATATCAACCAGGTCATATTAATGATATCAACCAGGTCATATTAATGATATCAACCAGGTCATATTAATGATATCAACCAGGTCATATTTATGATATCAACCAGGTCATATTTATGATATCAACCAGGTCATAATAATGATATCAACCAGGTCATAATAATGATATCAACCAGGTCATATTAATGATATCAACCAGGTCATATTAATGATATCAACCAGGTCATATTAATGATATCAACCAGGTCATATTAATGATATCAACCAGGTCATATTAATGATATCAACCAGGTCATATTAATGATATCAACCAGGTCATATTAATGATATCAACCAGGTCATAAAAATATTATCAACCAGGTCATAAAAATATTATCAACCAGGTCATAAAAATATTATCAACCAGGTCATAACAATACTATCAACCAGGTCATAACAATACTATCAACCAGGTCATAACAATACTATCAACCAGGTCATAACAATACTATCAACCAGGTCATAACAATACTATCAACCAGGTCATATTAATGATATCAACCAGGTCATATTAATGATATCAACCAGGTCATATTAATGATATCAACCAGGTCATAATAATGATATCAACCAGGTCATAATAATGATATCAACCAGGTAATAATAATGATATCAACCAGGTCATAACAATAATATCAACCAGGTCATAACAATACTATCAACCAGGTCATAACAATAATATCAACCAGGTCATAACAATACTATCAACCAGGTCATAACAATACTATCAACCAGGTCATAACAATACTATCAACCAGGTCATAACAATACTATCAACCAGGTCATAACAATACTATCAACCAGGTCATAACAATACTATCAACCAGGTCATAATACTATCAACCAGGTCATAATAATGATATCAATCAGGTCATAACAATAATATCAATCAGGTCACAACAAGAATATCAACCAGGTCATAATACTATCAACCAGGTCATAATAATGATATCAATCAGGTCATAACAATAATATCAATCAGGTCACAACAAGAATATCAACCAGGTCACAACAAGAATATCAACCAGGTCATAACAATAATATCAACCAGGTCATAACAATAATATCAACCAGGTCATAACAATAATATCAACCAGGTCATAACAATAACATCAACCAGGTCATAACAATAATATCAACCAGGTCATAACAATACTATCAACCAGGTCATAACAATACTATCAACCAGGTCATAACAATACTATCAACCAGGTCATAACAATACTATCAACCAGGTCATAATACTATCAACCAGGTCATAATAATGATATCAATCAGGTCATAACAATAATATCAATCAGGTCACAACAAGAATATCAACCAGGTCATAACAATAATATCAACCAGGTCATAATAATGATATCAACCAGGTCATAGTATTGATATCAACCAGGTCATAGTATTGATATCAACCAGGTCATAATAATGATGTTGACGAGGTCCACAAGAACAATGGTAGTTGCAGCAGCTGATGTTAAGCATCCGGTGTCAAGACCCAGAGTTAGCTGTCGTATTTTACCGTCCTGTTCAACGTACATAACATGAACACACAGATATCTAACGAGATTCATAAACTCGTTTACTTCATTTACATATGAATTTTGCAAGCGAAAATAGTGTCAATAATGCTCCTACAAACCACTTATGCACCACAGATATTCTTTACCAGTGTTCCGTACCCCTCACTGGTACCCTCCTCACCCCTCTCTGGTACCCTCCTCACCCCTCACTGGTACCCCCCTCACCCCTCACTGGTACTCTCCTCACCCCTCACTGGTACCCTCCTCACCCCTCACTGGTACCCTCCTCACCCCTCACTGGTACCCTCCTCACCCCTCACTGGTACCCCCATTCACTCACCAGTGTAAGGACACCCATAGAGTTCAACCCTCATGCACACGGTACGGGGGTGGTTGCTGTAGGGGACGAAGCGGACCCTGGAAGCCAGGATGGGAGGGCTGAGGGGAGACGCTTTGGCCAGGTAGGTGTTCGTGTTGCCCTCGAGCAGCTGGACAAGTACAGAACGTCACATTAAATGTCTGATGAGGTACGTATCCTGGATACCAGGTGTACTGAATACAACTGGTAATGGAACAGAACGCTGCACTAAATACCTCGTGTACGTACCCTGGATACTAAAATGTTCATTATGACTAGTATTGGCTGAGAAATTCACATTAAATACCTTATTTCGTACGTATCTTTCACGTAACAGGTATTAATTAAAATTTTTAATGATGGAGAATTCTTTATTATTATGTACGTATCCGCAGACCAAATGATCACAGGATACAAGTGATTATAATTCAAAGTTGCACTGGCAGGTTAGGAGGCATTGAGTACCTCATGATGTACAGGGTGGGTCAGGAACGATGCCTCATTAAAGATCTTTTATAACTCAAAAACTATTTTGGGATAGAACATACAGCTTTGTCAAA
The DNA here is from genome assembly GCA_006783055.1 of Trinorchestia longiramus. Lineage (NCBI taxonomy): Eukaryota > Metazoa > Arthropoda > Malacostraca > Amphipoda > Talitridae > Trinorchestia > Trinorchestia longiramus. The sequence continues at coordinate 26,540 of VCRD01004049.1, forward strand.
ACATTTATCAGATTTATGAATTTTACTAAATAAATAATATTTAAGTGTGGAAAACAATCTCTGTTAAGTGACGCCCGTTTTCGCGACAGCACATTTCTAACCTTTTTTTAAATTTTCTGTAACCTTCGTTAATGTGTTGCCGTTAATTTGCCTGATTTCCTCTTGGATGTTTCTCTTTAACTGAGCGATTGTGATAGGTTTATTAACGTAAACTTTTCCCTTAAGATATCCCCATAGATAAAAGTCGGGTACGGTTAGGTCCGGGGATCTAGGCGGCCAGTTAACATAGCCATGCTGAGAGATCAATTCTTGCGGAAACAAGTGATTTAAAAGAATTATTGTTTCTCTCGCGGTGTGACTCGTGGCGCCATCTTGTTGATACCAAATGTTTCTTAGATGTGTTGCTTCAAGTTGAGGTTCAAAGAAAGTACTGATCTTGTTCCGATATCTTTTTTCAGTGACGGTCACAGCATTACCCATATCGTTTTCGAAAAAATATGGCCCAATGATTTCATCAGCCATCACACAACACCAGACAGTAACTTTCTGCGAATGCAAAGGCTTTTCAACAAATTATTTAGGTCGTTGCTGCGCCCAGATACGACAATCTTGTTCACATATTCTGAAAGATGGAAATGGATCTCGTCGCTCATTATTAAATTTTTAAGGACATCAGTGTTATCACTTATGATATTCAACATTTCATGTGAAAATTGCAACCTTGACGCATAGTCTGTATCATTTAATTGTTGGGTTAGTTGCAATTTGTACGGAAATAATTTAAGATCTTTTTTCAAAATTCTTCTCAGCGATGATCTACTGATGTTCAGTTGTGTTGAACGTCTTCTTGTCGAGACCGTGCCATCAACATGAAGACTCAGCGACACTATCTATGTTTATTTCATTTCAAATAGAATGGTTTCGCCCAAGTGGTTTATTGTTAGATAACGAACCAGTGCTTTCAAATGTTCTTATCCATCTTCTCAGTGTTTTGCGATCAGCTTGAAGATTCATTCTAAAAGTAACTGTGAAAGCTCTCTGTGCTCTCACAAAAGACTTTCCATTTTCATAAAATCGCTTGACTAAGCGAACCGTGTTTCTTCAGAATGCATACGGTTGTGTATCTACATAGGCTACATAATTAAATTTTATTTATAAATAAAATTCATAAATCCAACAAATGTTTTGACAAAGTTTTATGTTCTATACCACTAGATGCCAGGTAATACCAATAGATGCCAGTCAATACCACTACACGTTAGTCAGACCCACCTCTTCCCCCCTGCCGTTTCTGTAGGTTGTCCAGTGCCCCATGGTGGGCCTCCAGTATTGTAACTTGTACTTCTCTGCGTACTCTCGTCCCTGTCCGTTGCCGAACCTGCCCTGCACCTCCACCTTCGTCACCACCTGTACCACGTCAAGGTTCACCTCCAAGTACTCCAAGCCTTCGTCGAAGATCATAGCTCTGGGGCACCATGCTCCGCCTCCAACTTCTATGTGCGCCCTGAGAGAATAAAGTGGTCCGTCGATTTTTAAAGCATAGTTGATTAACAGCAAGATCTCGTGAAGCTGGAAACTGTAATTGACTTATTTCAAGCCCTCGTCGAAGATCATTACTCTGGAACACCATTCCCATGTCTGACTTCTACGCGTACCTTACGAGACGAGTATGGCGAGTTCATCTTTCCAGCTCAATTGATTGATGAGATTACGTAAAGATGGAAATGGCAATTGGGTGGTGTTCGTCGTATGGGAGTCATGCAAGAAGAAAGTTTGGTCGTTGATGTTCGAAGATTAATGTCCAGTAACAGCAACAAACTTTACACGTAAAATCCGCGTAATGATAGCATTTTTTTCAATTCAACAGCGGTTATAGAGCAATTTCACATCACTTAAGGCCTCAAAAGTTTATCAGTCCACGTTGAAATTTTCTTAAGTGAGTCAGAGTCTGGTTTCCTCTGCGCTGCGGTCCCGCTAGGCAATGAAGCCGCCACCGTCTCACTTGATGAATGTCACCCTCCACTCTCCTAGATCTCCGACTACAGCAAGCATCGATTTCCCCTTCCCTAGCAGAGCCAAGGTACGGTATTTCTGTTTTATTGTAAACTCTTGCTTTATATTTAAATCATTCACAGATCTAAATTATTTTCAGTTTATTTTTGTAGAGCTTTAAAAGGAGGGCAAATTACTAATTTATTTCAAGGAAAATGCTTCCATGAAAAGTTAAGACAAAAAACACATCGACTCAAAACTTGTGCGATCTACTGTACAATGATGAAATTGTTTTACAGGTTAGGTATAATTATAATTATATTGCATGGTCTGACACTAAACCTTTCAGTGCAAAATATATTTTGAACGTCAACACAATTCCCGTAAGTAATCCTGGCGTCATGCGAGGTTATTTTAGCTACATGTATTATGCATACTCTGATGTGTTAATATTCATTAATTATGCAAAATGAAAGATTATTGTTCATGAATTATACATATTCAAGGGTTCAAGGGAAAATATTCAAAGAGTGTCGCGAAGAACTAATATTCAAGAACCTTAGATAGAGAAACACTAATTCATAAAGAATTGGAAGAGGAGGGTTAGTATTTTTTGAAATATGGATAGTGAAGACCTGATATTCAACACATGTACACAGTGAAGGATAAAAATTCATTGTATAGGAATAGTGACGGACTAATATTCATGACATATAGACAATGAACTAAAATATCCATAACAAATAGACATTGGACGATGAATAGCCATTACGGATGAAAATTGTACGATGAATATCCGTTGCAGATGGACAGTGAAGGAGAAACTATACGTAACGAAGAAACTCGCAGCCAGGACAGCCCACAATCCTGAAGTTATATGCTTTCCTGATCATTTCACTGGTGGCGATGTCGAGAAGAGAAGTGAGGAAAAATAGAAGTTTTCCACAGAGTGTGGCTTAGAACAGGAGGAAAAAATGAAACGGATAGTAGAAGATGAAAAAGCATGTTATACAAGCATGATCGGCTGGTGACGGTCTGTTTTAGATTTATTTAGGGTCTAATTCAGTCCACTGACCTGGCGTTGTAAGCGTCCACAGCAGCGTCGTAGTGTGAGGATGCAGTGATGTGGTGGTCAGGGATGCGTTTGTCTGCCATGCCCAGGGCGCCGTGACAGCGGTCTGGAGAGCAAGCAAGTCCTTATTTACAGGCACATCTCATTAATTCACCAGAAATAGTAATTTTAGAGGGACGAGCCGTTAATTGAGAAGAAAAGTTTCCTCAGAGGGACGAGCCGTTAATTGAGGAGAAAGTTAATTTAGAGGGACAACTCGTTATTTGGGAAGAAGCCTTATTTTAAAGGAATTGTTATTTTGAGGGAAACCTCGTTATTAAAAGACGCTATTTACGAAAAAAAAACATTATTTGAGAGAAAGCAACGTTAATTATGGGGAGAAGCTGCCATTTAGACGAGTCATTATTATTTAGAGCAAAAGCTTTTATTTGGAGACTACACCGTTACTTGAAGCGAAAAAATCTTTATTGGAGGGAAAATGTCTTCATTTGAGTTAAAAGTCTATTTGAAAGCAAAAGCCTGGATACAGAGGCCAAAGCCTGG